>CABFPE010000077.1:121663-134271 GCA_900660155.1 Hofstenia miamia
GTAGCACCATATAGTAGCAAGTTGCTATTTACCTTCTTGTTTACTATCAGAGATTAGTGTCTGCATACTACCAAACTTAGAACTAGTGAGTATTTTCTTGAGGGAAGGTAAAGAGTACCAGATAATTCTATTACATAGTTTAATATTCATGTCTTTGACATATACGAATTTCGTTGCCTTTCTAAAATTAATTCTTTTCATATTTTCTTTCTTATTAGAAATATAAGGCCATTCTTTATTTTTAATAGAGTCTATAAATTCATAATAGAGTCTTAGAAGAAAAGATTTTTTATATCCAATTTTCATGAGTGACTTAAAGAAATTAACTACTATAGATATAAATTCACTTGTATGGAAACAGATTCTCGAAAAATTAAGTAATCGTCCTTTAATGATACTTTTCTTTGTCACATTGCGATGATAGGAATCCGGGCGAATAATTCATGTAACTTAATTGTTTGATGTCTTAACTCATCAAATGTGTGAATTACAAATCCAGCCAAGAATTAAATAGTGGTATAAGTTCCTTTTTATTCATAAGATTTTCTGAGATCTGAATCATAGTGTTAAGATGGCGTTTAACCGTCTAATTACGTTAAATACCATGGGGTCTCTAGCGACCCCACGCTTGTTATTCAGGTTTTATATACTATTTCTCAATGCTTACTATTTTAAAGTCTCAATAAGATTACCAGAAAAATGCTGAGTTATCTACCAGACAATTCCAGATGTTTGTCCAATTCAAAACCAATTGTATATTCACCTGTGTAGAATTCGACGTTTGAGATGTACACAGAGTTCACGTCACAACATTCATATACATTCATTCCAAATTTTCCAGAAATTGATGAAATGTAAACTCGAAATTGACAGTGACCTCTAACACTATTAACTCCTCATCGATTCAGGCCTGTCCATCAATTTTGTAGTTGTGCGGCAGAGGGAAACTAGCTTGTAATGAATATTACAAATTGGCCCCATCTTGTTCCATTGTCTCGTTCTGCGCCATCAATACTAAAGGACACAGGCCAACACCTGAAGTCTGTTTTGGTTTATGTACTCTGAGGATGTTTGTACCTCTAGAACTACTTTGTGGATCTAGACAGGGAATTTTTCTCCATAACTTGCCATCCTTTGATGTACGCTGATTTGCTGTATTAGAAAAAGCAAATTCCTCTGTAAGTTTTCCATACTTATCAATTTCTCAAGAAAAAATTGCAATTACAAAATTAACAAATGTATGCACATTTAAAAAATTAGCAAGTTGCTATTTACATTCTTTTTTAGTTTCAGAAATTTGTGTCTATGTAATACCAAGCTTGGAACTAGTAAATATTTTCTCTTGAGGGAAGGCAAAGAGTACCAAATAACTTTATTGGAGAGCTTAATATTCATATCCTTGATATATAGCAACTCCGTTCCTTATTTAAAATAAAAAGTTTATAACAATAGATATGAATTTGCTTGTGTAAGAACAAATTCTTGCAAAGGACAACAACCTGCCTTTAATTACATTGTATTTTACAACATCACGATGATGTGAATTCCACCGGACAATCTACAAATCTGATGTTATCTTTGTGAAGACTCCCGTCAAGAAATATTGTTTTATCCTGGAAGATTTTATATGTAAATTTAATGTTTTATGAACTTCCTTTAAATCATTTATCATTAATGTTGTCATCCAAAATACAAATTATATCTTCTAAATATCTTCTATAAATAATAACATTTTCAGTGAATTTTTCAATTATATTCTTTTCTATGTTATTCATAAAAATGTCAGCAATGTATTGCCAAACCGTCTTTTTGAATAAATTTTCTCGTTCCAAAAATGAAACATTATTTTTGTTGTTTTTTTTATAATCTCTATAACGTGATATATTACATTTTGAGTGATTAGACTCAAAGTCATAGCAAAATTGCTAGGTCTAGAATCATCGCTGAAATCAGAACCCCAAACAACATTTGCTTTTTTGAGATTGGCTAATAAATATGCATAAAACACCCGGACCAAACGGAGATTTTTTTCGAATTTGCTAAGAAAATATCAAAGTATACATAGATCACAGTTGTTCAGTAGCCACCACGAAAGAACATATTGAAGGCCTAAAAACAGCATTAAAATACACATTAGAAAAGTTATCAAATTCCAAAGATATACATTTACACCAAGATATACAGAACCGATTGTGGCATTTGTTATTGTCGCATGATCAACAGGAAAAACCCACTAATCGCTTGATCGAACATTTAACTTTAAAACCCAGTACTAAGACATTTTCACAATGCCCTCCCTATCACTAGCAAACCGATGCATCAAAATCATCATACTAGAGCATGTCTATTCCAGGAAATCAGACCTGTAGCTTATGCAGCTGAATCCGTGATAAAGACAGGAAAATGTCTCGCAAATTGAAAAAAATGTTAGCTCTTACTTTATTTTTACCAATATACGTAAGAAAGTCTTTAACTGTTGATCACAGAATACTTGAAAACTTGCAACAAAAGCTATTATGAACACCCCCTACCAAACTTCAAGGACTTCTAGTAGTGATGTAACTATTCTTTGTTACAAACAAAGAATATTATTTTTTCTCACGGATGCATTATCAAGATTGAAATTACCACCAGGGAAGACAATTGGAGATTGCAGAAAACCTTAATCTCAAACTAGTCGTTAACGAATTGTAAAACAATTTAAATTTTTATAAATTTTGGCTTTTTAGAAATCCTGACATATCTATGGTTTCCCAATTTTTATTTTAATAGTATGAGAAGTATTCTCACAACATTTCACCAATCTGTTTTATTGATACAGTACAACTTTTGTCAACAATATTTTCAAAGTTTTGTTATGCGATTTTGCTATTTTACATGAAAGTACTGATTTTATATCTATTGTAAAGTAAAAGGCCTCCAAAAATGTAGTAACCCAGTTTTGTCAACTCAGAAGCATTATCAAACTTAGAATACTGAAAGAATGCAAAACTTCAAAAAATCACTACTTTTTCCTACCTACCTATCTTTAAAATTATGATATCATCAAAGCAATAATGATGTCATCATATATCTAAGAGCCGCATTTTGAAATGGAAAGACTGTTTAAGTAATGTACAGAGTTCATGGACAAATATTTAGTAGGAAAAATTTTAAGAGGAGGATTGAATCAACCCCCCTTTGAGATCAACAGACAGAATAGCGTGCTCGATTTCTTTTTAATCGCACATCGCAAGTTATCTCGGGTGGTTAGACGTGCAATGCTTTCAAATGTGACAGATGACTTTTTTTCAATCTCTTAGGTTAAACATGGCCTTAGGCCTAGGACACATATCCTGGAGATTCTGGACGGAAATCGATTTAATTGATCATGGGAGCGGCTTCTAGGTTTGTGCGCGATCTTGAAAATTTGACTGCACCATCGATAATGATGTAGATACCTGCTTTCTTATGATATTGAATGAGAGCTCCAGTATCACCCTGATGTGCGAGAATTGATTCAGCTATGGATTTCAAATGAATTGGTAATTACCTTGATGCAAGTCATTTCCCTGATATGTGCGAGCGGCCTGAATATTGTCGTAACCCAAATTTTTAAGCTGGGTCATTAATTTATACAAGTAACTCATGCAGCAGGGCTGCCGTTAATATTTATATCAATTAAAAATCAATTATACTTAAATTCAATTGTCAAAGGCTTGATTATATCTATATTCTCGAATAAAAACTAAGCTGCTTTTGGCTTATCTCAATTCAAGACAAGTAATTATGTTCATCATATCAAGCAAGATTTACAGAAGAAAATTGAATTCAAAAGCACAGCTGGTAGATATTCGATCTTAATATGGACGGGCTGATTTTACATCTTTGTAATTACAGTAAATAACTGTTAACTATTTTTTTTATTGAGCCTGAGTTAAGGTAGAAAAATATAAATCTATAATTGTGTAGATACGAATTGTTAATGCTCCTTCATAAGTATTAAAGAAAATAGATATGTTGTGTATTACGTATATTAACTGTAATTGTCACTCTCAGACTGTCAAATTTGAATGATCTAATATTTTCTTGCTATCAAGATGTTCTATTAAGTCAAAATCCCCTCCTCAATTATATTTTCCAATTAGAGATTAGTACTGCAATTGAATAAAAATCATACCCACTCACACCTCAAATATCACTTAACCACAATAAATTTTAACAAAATAGGATTTCTCAGAATTTATAAATCAGGATTATACTTTCCTAAATCAGGAATATCTCAGATGAATTTGTTTTTCAAACCCCTTCTGATAATTACTTTTGAAATATATTTCAATCTTGAAATTCAATTATACGCATGACACTTGACAAAAATATATCATATTATGCATCTTCACGCTTGAATTCCATATTAATGCTTAAATTAAGCATCACATTTCTAGGACTGGAGAAACTTCGAGGAAGATCAGAGTTTCCTACGAAAGAAATTAAAAGTCACACAGCAATCCAATAGGCATTTAAAAGATTACATCAACTATTTGAAGAATTCGTATGAGCAGATATACGGCGATTAGCTTACATCATCAATTTATAGAAGTGTTTAGATTTACTTTTACTATTTTGTAGTCAAATTTATTTTAAATTTAACTGTAATTAAAATATGAAAAAATAAATGGGTTTAAGTAGAAAATTGCTTCATGCCACTTCTTTTAAGAACAAGTTACTTTAAACAAACCCTCTAAAGATTCTGCATTGTTGTAACTCATAAGTAATCAATTTAAGACTATAATCTGAAAATGAAATGCGAGTCCACCATACTAGCCATTCTAACTTCGCTGTTAGAGATCAAAATGCAGCTATTATACACGTTTTGAAACCGTTTTTATAGAACTTCCACCTACTTTAGGTAAATGCTTAGATAGGCTGTTAATCTTGTGGGTCTTGGACTCGTTTGGATCTGGATTCATTGCTTAAAATTGCGAAGTGTTTGTGCACTGAACCTATTGCAGCTCTTTCTAATAAATGTAATTTTCTGTTTGCAATTCTTTATGTTTTATGAGTGCTCGACAAATTATAGACAACGTAAAACTACTTTGGCTAAATTTATAGAAAATCTTGTTCGGAATATGGAGTGAATGTCAATTGAAGAAGGATTTTAAATGCTGTTTTAATAAGGTTTTTGGAATGTTTAGGAAATATTCTAGAATCAATTTACAACAACTTAACTCAATGACAGTAGACTTCTATAAATAACTAGAGTAGTAATTTCTTAAAAACATTTTGTCTCTTTTGTATTTAAACTGTAATAATGAAAACATTTGTCAAATAGGAGAATTTTAAATACATTTGTGTAAATTGAGATCGTTTACGTGAGGCGCCAAAGCTCTTGTTCATTCGAATATGAGTGAATAATGTCCAGACACGCATATACACACACATATATATATATATATATATATATATATATGGAATTAATAATATTAATATTGCGCAATTAACTTCTTTGTCAATGTAGATCAGAAGATAGCCTGAGTAATCACCAATTATATAGTTGAGTGAAATCTAATTCATAAAAACCGATTCGCTCCTCAGAAGGGAGGATCGTGTATTTTAGCTTCAAAGCAAAATGTGAATTTTGTTGACTAATTATTATCTAACAACTTCTTCACAAAATCACAAAAATGTGAATTTTGTTGACTAATTATTTCTAACAGCTTCTTCACAAAATCACAAAAAACAACAACATCTATGTAAAAGACAAATAATGTGTATTGTTGCACCGTATGCGAAAATTTGACTTGGAGCGAAATTAGTTTCGCTAGGTGTACAACTTGCGTTATAAGGGATCTGAGTGTAGATCCCTGGATTGAAGTTCAAGCAATGTGACTTATATTTTTTTCATTTGAACGTTATCAAAAATTGGTTACTCTGTCCAGATATACACCAGCTCCTTGTGAACGTTTGGGGGAAGGAAGAATCGTAAAACTGTGAAGAATTCAAACTATCATGAAAGAATTCGAAACAATAATAAGAAAAGAAGGTACCGGAAGACTACGTTCAAGTGGCTGCGAAGACAATATTCAAGTAGTGGAAAATCAATCGAGTTATTGAAGAAAATGGAAGTTATTTGTGAGCAATTCTGCCTTGATGCAATCGCTTCTAAGTTTGTAAATTATGATAAAAAACTAGAAAATCACCAAACATTTATTTATAACATTAACATTAATACATTCACAACACATCGAAACATATAATCGGTTATTATAGGTACAAAACTTTCACTATTTTTTCAAATGATTACTAGAGAATGTAAGCATCTTCTTTAGACCTCTATTCCTATGATTTTGTTATTATCATTATTATTATTATTATTATTATTATTATTATTATTATTATTATTATTAACAGTGCTATTATAAAATTGTATTAAGATAAAAAACTGGATAGTTTATCATGTTGTGCTTACTGACTGCAAGGGTAATCTCTAGCTATCTCCGAGTTTTTAAAAACAGAAAATTTAATAAGGAAAAGTGCACGTGCTAGCCATTGCAAAGCCCACAGGAAATTTCTATCCAATAACATAATATAGAAAATTGAAGTATTATGGAAGAAAATGTAAATCCATTACAAAAATTCTTAAAATAGTTATTCATAACAAGTGTGTATTATCTATATAATTCTGAAGCTAATCTGGATTCACCAATGATACGTATGTATACATGCATACAAATATATATATATATATATATATTACATGAAAATGCATCTTAGAGGTCCAAAGTANGGTTGAATGAAGGTAATTCTAACTCATACACATATGACGCATAGCATACAAACTACACGCTACATAACTTTTCGAAATGAAAACGGCATCCATGGCAACAGTAAACTTATTTTATGTATAACTGGAAGTTGTAGGTTGAAGCCTTGATGAATTTAGGGTAGTTGTCGTCGTGTTCATAGTAACACATGTAGTGTCTTGATAGGGCATCTTCGTGTCCCATTTGGGCGCACGTGTTTTTCTAATAGACCTAAAAAAAATCTATTAAGAAATTAAGAATATTAATAATCATCCGATAAAGATATTAAACTTAACGTGATCAAAAATTTAATTTTATGTAAGAATTCACTGAAAGTTTAGAATAGACAATAATATTTAGAATAAACTTAAATATTTAAAAATACATACATTGTCCAAAATATTTCAAAATTCACTAAGATAGTTTGCAGTGTTTCTCTCAATTAGATATTTTATCGGGTTTCACTGAAATCATATTTTCAAATGGGGATTAATTGTGTATATGTGAAGGCACATACATGGACATATATATATATATATATATATATCACAACATTTTAAAGGAATTAAGATGCTCATGAGGTATGCAATGCGTTATGATGTGCTTACTTACTGTCATGTCAGTGCATAAAATTACACAATAATTGAATTCCTTCATATGAATGTTCGCACATACAACAAAAATATGCTACACATGTTTAACTACAAAATATTATTAAACCTTATATAATTTCAAAATAAAAATTCAATCATCAAAATTGAAAATTCAATTGATTATGATTATTGACAGAATGAATTATGCATGGTGCTATAACATAAAGAAGGTGTTATCAATGTCCGTGAACCTATTTAAAGCCATACAAATGCAGGATATAAGTAGTGCGACCTAATGTCAATAAGTTTTACTGTCTAAATAAAACAAAAATTATCCGTTTTGAAATAATAAAGTCAAAAATTGGTAATTTCTGGAATCAAGTCATGTGTATCCCTTAAATGACCAGCTAGGTTCCATTTACGGCCCCAGTCTATTTTGAATGTGTTAAATTTTCAATTTTTTTAAAAGAGCTTCTATGTTGAATATAATTTATCATTTCATATTGTAGATTTCAATAACACTATATAATTGTATTACGCATTTCCCTTGCTTTATGAAAATACATGTTAAACTTCAGTCTCTTCAAAAGTTTTAAATGCTTTTTAATTTTGCCTACATTTTTTGATTTTACTCAGCAAAAATGTCACTATCTATTGAAAGTATAAAAATGATTTCTTTTTTAGAAAAATTCAAATTCTTCATCTAATGATAATGGTTCAGGTATAGAGAATGACATGTTGATGTCCAATCAATCACCAAGTGAGGATGATGAGTTTGATAATAACAATTTTTAAAGGTGAATTTTTCTAGCAATAACATGGAAATGATTTCAGCTGATGGAAACATTTACACTTCAAATTCAGAAGTAGGAGTCTATTTCTTAACATCTTGAATTGTGTTCCTGGACTCACTTCTTCATTAAAAAATGTGAAAACTGAGTTTGATTCATTCAGATTGTTTCTATTAAAATAGTTGAGCTGATTTTTCAGCACACCAATAGATATGAATGTTCCATCTCCACAACATAGTAAAATACGTCCCCTCAAGAAATATTTTTCTTCATTGGAGAGGTTCTGAGTTCTAGAAAAGAGTCAATCAAACATCTTTGGTCAAAAGACACGGCATTTAGGAGGCCAATTTCATTTGATAAAAAATTTGACAAGAAAAGAATGCTGATTTGTAACAAATGAACAGATGTCATTCTTGACTCTGCATAAATTACTCTAAAACAATACTACTGCAGTGATATGTAATAGATGCATTAAATATTCTACCATTTTTCCTGCATTTTGATTGGGGTCCAAATTGAACCCCAGGTGCACACATATATAACAAAAACATGTTGGCAATTTAAAAGGGATACAAGTAGTTCTTAGAAATTGGTTCCAATATTTCTAAGAAATACGCCCAATGATAAACCAGTGGCGGCACGCAGATGGCGTAACATGGTGGAAAAGCCAATGAACGCTGTGCTATTGCAAAAGTCTTACCACAAACATACAGACTTCTGTTTTCAGGGTTACATGTATTAATAGTTTTATATGATGCATAAGCATGCTAAAACTAACAAAGTGAAGATTATGAAAATTGTGCGCGGCTTTCCAACTGAGTTTATATGCAACCCAAATGAAAACTGTTTTGCACCCTGTGCAATGAATCATTCCGACACGAAGGAAATTTTTTATATAAAGCCTTAGGAACTCGGCAACTCAAAAGCGACATATTGACACGAGTTCACAGCAAAGTTTATCAAGAGATGTCTTAGAGCCATCATCGGATGCTATGTTCATTACTTACCAGACATCCGACGTATAAAGCTGTCATTGCCAGATGATGGGGGAATTAATAGATCGTATCAAAACCTCAGTCAGAAGCGTAAATCTAGAAATGGAATTACCCGGTATTATAGTGGTCTTTTGGAACTAATTGACAAAGTAGATTCCTGCAAATATTCCATGATCCAAACATACAACAACTTGCATTGCTTTGACTTCAAAACAGATCGATGCGTACTTCGGAATTGTATCCAAACAAGAATCAAACAAAACGATTTGCTGAGTATAGTCCATTGTACTGTGTCGGACATCAGTTCAGATATATTTGCAAAATTACAATTTTTCAATTGAAAGAAGCTTCTTTCTTCTGAGTAAAATTTAGGGTGAAAATCGCAATCTTCTGCCTGAAAATTTTGGAAAATACTTTATCTTTTATTTTAATCGCAGAGCTGATAAATCGTTAGTAAAAATCGGAATTTTTGGGTCAAAATTGGGTTGGCTTAATCAAAAGACTCGTTCCATCCATTTGCTACTACTTTTTTCATTTCAGAAAAAAATATTAATTGAAGAATAGAAAAACCTGAACACAAAAGAAGATTCAATAATATGATAAATTTGCTGATTCGTTGGAAGCAATTGCAGAATTTACATTAAAAAGTTTTAAAGCTCACAATTTTTTTCCGACTAATCCGCATGCACACTACCACTAAAATTTTTCCTTGCATCTGCAACCAAACTTCATCCGCGCTGATAGGGATAATCCATGTCCACACTTGAGTATTATTTCTTTCACATTTTGAGAGATTTAGTGATCGCAGTACTTAGTGTTCCTTCATTTTAGTTCCTTAGCAAAATTTTGGCATCTGTTGACTATTCAAATGCCATAATTGTGCTACATTTTAAGTGCACTTTTTTTTATGCATTATTGGCCAAGTTACGCGTATTCATAAAATCAATATTTATGTTCATTAGGATATTAATGCAAAATTAATGATGTTTATATTGACATAGAGGGATTTAAATAAATTATTCAAGGGAAGAATGATTTTTACAGAATCGACCCTACTTAGCTAGAGCAAAGAAGAACAAGGAAGCGTAGCGTACCAGTTTACTTGACGTTTTCATGTCAGCTAAAACGTTAAAATGTCTATTATTGCATAAAATTTGTTGCTCTTTTCCTGTACAATCATACCACTTGCGTTAATAAAGTATGGCTGGTGAGTTAGCAGAGACAAATTATGTTACGTTGACAAAAAAACTTTGCAGTGGTAAGACGCCCAAGTTTGTAGGTTATTGTGAATTTCTTAAATACTCAACACTAATCTAGACAACCGAAAATTGAAGAAAAGTATTTTTGGGCATTGACCATATAAACTTGATTAAAATGGGAGGATTGGGGTTTGCTAAATTGGGCCGAATTGGGTCTAAATCTTCGGCTCATGCCCTTCTCTGATCCATGATTGTAAAGGATTACAGTTGGTAGTTTTAGTAATTATTGCAGAAAAATTCCGCTGCATTATAAAAAATATGTATATGCATTCTTGTGAAAAACTACTGATAGCAACTAACACTTATTGTTTAACGGCTGCTATATTTCTAACCAATTAAACAAATTCATTCAGTTTTATCAAAAAATCCTTATAAAAAACTGCAGAAACTCTTCAATTCATTGTTCCTCGAAAAAATTCTTGATCTTGATAAAAACGTAAAATTCATTATTATTATGTAAAAAATCTAAAAACAAGAATGAGGTTCGTTTATTCACCGTGACCACTCTCCTGCTAGTGCCCACATCGATGATTTCTAATTTTGAAGGAATCGAATTATGTATGCGTTTAGCTTTTTGGTCTTGACCAGACTTGTCAACGAGCCAAGCTTCTAATAGTCCGAGCCTAGCCGAGCCAAGCCAAGCCGAGCTTAAGCAGTGTTATGGATATACAACCAGCCCGAAAAGAGCCTTTTTTAAGCAAATTTCACTATGCAGATTTTTCTTATTTTTTCATTCAATATGCTTTTCTATAATCTTATTTTAAAATGTTTATTTAATAATAGGAAGAGCTATGTAAAAAATTGAGAGCACAATATTTTTCAAAAAATATCGAGCTGAAACGTGCTAAAAAATTTCAGCTGACGAGCCGAACCGAACCGCCAAAATTTAAACGATCCGAGACGAAGCTTAGAAATTTCAACTCTTTGACAAGTCTGGTCTTGACTTTGCAGTAAACAAAAGTAAACGACTTGTCAGTGTTATTTGAATTCTTTGCAAGGCTTTGCAGTAAACAAAAAACATCCGTGAGAACTCTTTGAATAGCAATTTCAAGTTATTCTTCCAAATTTTTCAGTGAGGTTCATCAAAAAAATTCAAAATTTAGAACACTTTTGTTTCGTTCTGAGCAGTTTATTAGCAATTTCAGAAATGTGATTGGGCGATGGTCAAATTTTTTATTGCTTGCTTAGTGAATGTATTCTTTTATATCTCCGTGTTTCGTTTTAACCCACCTGCACGTATTTCTTAATTTTTGCTGCTCTAAAAATTGCATACTAGAAGATTTTTAGCATTTGTTGCACCCCATTTCACACCAGCAGCTAAATGTACATTTCGCAAATCTGTAGTGAATGAAATCAATTATGCAATGTATGGGTTATTTATTATTTTATGTTTCGTCCAGTACAAAACTCTACTTACTATTATTAATCAGAGATGGAACTGGGGAAGGGGTCAACTCATGGGGCAGGGTGGGGTGGGGCAGTTTGGGGCGGGTATGGGGTGGGTAAGATTTTTCTAAAGTGGGTACCCATGGGGCAATATTGGGACAAAACACTCTTGAGTTGAGAAAACAACCAAAAAATTGCCAATTATTGAGATTGTAGAAATAATTTTCTTAAATCAAAGGTATCTGCTGGATATAATTTTGTCACAATTTGAAAAATCAATTACCATGGATTTCTAAATCTTTGTGAAATTTCATTCTATTCAATAATACCAAGAAGATCTATTTTATCTGATTTGTCAGCAATAGATTTTGCAATTATACAGGAAATTATGCAATTAACCTTGAATAAATATATTGAATAAAATATTTGCTTTATAGAGTTCAAATTTAATTATATTTTGCCATTACTAATGTTTATAATGTGTATTTTGCCATCACGTTTGCTATTAAATTCTTATTAGTAGAAATGACATTTCTAAAAATGATTCTGTATCTTCTAGGCAGTAAGGATTCAAAATATTTAGCAGTTGTGGTGTGGTGTAGTGCTATGAAAGTTTCAATAGATTAGATATGGAGTAATAATATATCGCAAATAGTATTGGAGTAGAAATTTTTGGGTGGGGCAATTTCGGGCGGGAGAAAATAAAGCGGGGCAATATGGGGGCAGGACACAAAGTCTGTGGGGCGGGGCAGGGCAAGACAGGGCGGGCAGGGCAGGGCAAGGCAGGGCGAGGCAAGTCACA
>CABFPE010000077.1:137479-149624 GCA_900660155.1 Hofstenia miamia
ATATATATATATTGCCCTAGTTTTGAAAGGCTTTTAGGAAAATTAAGACAATAGTCTCTTAATTTTTTATTTTTATTTGAATCAGAATACATTGCTATTTGTATGATTAATTTTTGAAGATTGTATCAGGAAGATGGTGGCCATCTGAAGTGATGCTTTGTTAAAGGTGACTTCTGAAGTTTTGCGCTGCTCTCTGGCACATTTCAAGGGGTATTTCACCGATTTCCTCCCGAGCTCGCATTTTCAATTCATCCAAATGTAGACGAGTTCTGAACACTTTCTCCTTCAGATATCCCCACAGAAAGTAGTCCCAAATGCTTAGATCAGGCGAATGTGAGGGCCAGCCGATATCACCCCTCAGAGAGACGATGCGAACTGGAAACATCTGTCGCAGTTTGACCAATGTAACCTGAACAGTATGAGCTGTTGCTCCATCTTCGTCTCCTCACTCAATTCTTCCCATTTCGGTTCGAAAAAATTTTCCAACATTGCAAGATAACATTGAGAGTTGACAGTGACAGACCTTCCATTTTCTTCGAAGAAATAAGGTCTAATTATCACAAATTTGGACACTCCTCACCAAACCGTAACGCTAAGGGAATGAAGAGGTCTCCGGTGATGTTCTCTTGGATTGCTTTCCGCCCAATAAGGAAACTTTTGCTGAAAAAAGTTGACTGTTCGGATATTCTGTTCAACATTTCTTCGCAGCAATTCTTGCGCAATTCAAAGTCAATGGGGTTTAATTCTTGAATAATCATTATTTTGTATGGATGGAACGAAAACTCTTTATGCAATATCGGCCTTAAAAATCTATCAGACATGGACAATGCAAGTGAATGCCTCCGGGCAGAGCGTCTTGATGAATTTTCGACAGCTGCTCTAACTATGGCCAGATTGTCTGGTGTTTTACAGTTCTTGGTCTTCCAACACTACTAAGTCTTCTTGTGGAACCAGTTTTTTTCTAATGCTTTAACCCAACGTCTGATTGCCTTGCGATCAGGAATGGGACCGTGACGTGGAATGTTGAAGTGCAAGCGGAAAGCGCGCTGGGTAGCAATGACAGAACGTTTATTTTCAAAAAACGTGCGCACTGCAAAACCGCGATGTTCACCCGACCAAGACATGGCTGATTTTGAAAACGGCGGGGCTTGATACTCACAACGAGACTATGCCGATCTTACCATCACTACAACAGCCTCGAATTGCAAAACAAAAAAATTAGTGAATGAAAATTTATACTTTTCTACAGAAATTTTTTTTATTTTGATTAAGTTTTTATCAATTAAACATCTATGAAACTTTATTAATCGACCTAAGTGAATTAGCACATTTATAGAACTTTAATTCGTAGGATTGGTATGTCTGATGTCCAATTTTCATATTTAATAATCATTTTTGGTCCTTCTCCAAATCTTAGGAAAGCTAGAAAATAAAATTTTACTTTACACCTCCCCTATTTTTAGATTACTTAAGGTTAATTGTAATTTCAAAGAATCACTAAAAATACTAAGAAAAAAAACATCAAATTCATAGATCTTGATATGTATTGAATGTTTAATAGACTAGAAAAGTAAATTTTCAGATTGAGCAAGAATTTTTTGATGGAAACTCTGATTGGGAGCAAAGAGAAATAGTAAAGAATAAAGATAAAAGACTATATTGTCCATTTAGAAAATAAAAATAAACTTGTTTGCAGACTTTCCTCAAATGCCTCATGCGGCTCAAAGAGAAGGATTGAGGATGGGGCATAGCTTGTTTATTGAACTAACACCTTTATTGGGAAAATAATAGAGGCATCTTTGAAGGTTAGGTTTAACAGAAATCAAAAGGAATTCGAAGACTTTGCACCTGACCAACACATTTTATCCAACTAAATTATTTTGACTGGAATATTTTCCTTACTGTTTTCTGGTACCATTAAACAGTTTGATAAAAAAGTGGTAGCATGTAGACTACTATTATTTTATACTTTGCTCATTTTTAGAGGAAACTTTAAATTGAAGAAAGAAAGAGTCTATTAAGACGATTTCCTATGAAAATGGGATATAACCGTAAAGACATGTAAAAATAGAACATATTTCAATGTGCAAGCATTTTTTAACACTAATTCCACTAGGAATTTTTTAAAATCCTTGATAGCTTCATAGAACATTTTAAATGTTCATAACTCATGAACTTGAAAATATATCTACTGATAGCCCCCGGACTTCCGATTTTAAGGTTTGCTATTTGTGCAAGGGCTTTAGACCGGAAAATTTTGACAAGGACGAGCTTTTCATGGAAAGAAATTCAATATTTTACAACAAATCTTCATCATAACATGGGATCACAATGAACCATAGATGCGTCCATAACAAATGATTTCTAAATTTCTGAATAGGTTTTGAGAAGACTGTTCGGAAATGTGGACAAAGCTGATTGTAGTGTAATTAACTCGTGGGGGATTTTGGTTAAGTAGCCTGATGTCCATTTGCGTGCTAATTTATGAAGTAAAATATTTTTTTCGAAACTATTATCACATATCATGCCAACAGTTTCCATAAAAACAGCATTTGTGAATTATTATTGTAAAATGTTATGATTTGGAAGTAACTTGAAATTCAGGTAATTTTGTAGTATAGGTTTGTGTTGTACTGTATGGGTTAGTTTGCTACCCACTGTGAAAATATTACGATATTGACTGCGCTGCAGCTGTATCATTAAGCCTCAAAATGTGTAACCAGACCATCAAACATCATTGTGGAAAGAAAAAAATTTCGGCAGCGGAAATTCAGGAGCGTTTGACTGGACCAAGACAATCGATTGAATGGCTATACAGCACAGATTATAGATCATAATTTTAGTAAGAAGACTTAAATTTCTCAAGAAAATGGACCCAACATCATAGCATCAAGTCTCTTGAGATCATAACCCATTGTTGGGCAAACTCTGTGTCCTGGGTATTACTGGAAAAACGTTTGTGGACAGACTAACCTGTTCTGGTCCACAAGCAGTGGTAACTCACAGGATTCCTTTCATTTCAGGCTACGCACAGGAAAACAGCTATCAATAGATTGGAGCAATTTATCAATAAAGAAAAGTAAGTGTTGTGTGCATTGATGAAACCAGCGCAAATACTGGCTGCTATACAAGATCCCGGTAGACAGAGCTTTTTACATTTTGTAAGCTGTCATCACATCTTAGAACTTTTAGTCGTGAATGCATTCAAAGAAGTATAAAAGCCCATCCGCACTTGAAATTCAGTTGCTGAAAACATTCACAATGGCGAGGGATTGACAAGGAGGAGCTTGAAGATGGAATGAATGATGATGTGATGAAAGAATTACTCCAGCCTGTCAAAGAGGTGTCACCAAATTCATTGCTAATGCAATTGTGAATGCATAACTCAATGATGTCTACAGTGAATTATTTTGCTGAAATCTGTACTTTTGTGGATTTCTCCTTGCCGCAGTATGAATGCAACACGTTCGTTGCATGGCAAATATTATTCACTTCTTCAAGATTTGGATATTTCAATTCAAATAGGCTCAACAAGAAAATCAAGGACTAAGAAGTTTTTGTATTTCCTATGCAACCATGTATATCAAAAAGAGGACCTTTGCTCTTTTAACCGGTGGCAGCATCAAATGGAGACTTTGATGTTTTTCAACTGCTCCAAAAAAGAGATGTGTGGATGAAAGAATTTCTAAGGCAACCCCTAAAAAATGTCCTGGTATATCTCTGGTGGAAGGAGCTAATAGCTCTTGGATTTTTGTTTACACAGTGTCAATAGAAGAAAAAAGAAAAATTGATCAAAAAAACAGCTAGTGGAGAGGAAAAGCCTGTTGAGCGACGTGGACAGCCTGCAAGAAAAGCTTTACATTATTTTCTACAAAGCCGACAATGTCATAATTTCAAAAACTGAACTTAAAAACAGACTTTCATGAGCTTCTACTAGAACAATGACATAGCAATTTGAATTTTCTAGAATCGAATATCACCATGAAAAAGAAATCATTTACAAGTGTTAGTCCAAGAATAAACTCTCATATCCCACTGGAAAATGTGCTAGCACAACACTAGCAAAACGCTAGCTACATAGCATTTAAAGTTTTTTTGCTTAGTTTTTAAATTTAATATTCGTTAAGGTTTAAGTAGTAAGCATAAGTACTTTACGTGCACACCATCACTGATTTTTTTCTATAAGCATAGCCTAAAACATTGGCGATTTGCTAGCAGAATCTATATTGAAGAGTAATCTGGGAAAATCACAAAAGAAGAAAATTATTTGCAATTTTTATTCTAGATTGCTGCTAACAGTAAAAAAATGTTTCCAACTCCCCTCAATCAGACTTGACTAAGTAATGGTAAATGTCACGGGAAACAAATCAGAGTATGTAATATTCGTGTTTTGAGTCAGAAAATATAAATAGACCAATGAGCATCTTCCGACAACATTTTGTTCGAAAACGCATTAGGTTTGAGCAACCTCTAAGCAGGAAATCATTTTTTAGTTCATTTTAGATTTTCTGTTTTTGTCATTATTGTACAATTTTACAAGGTTCTGTGATAAAACATTTTCCTATTAAAAAACTTGGACATTTTGAGGAATGGACACAGGTATTGATAAACAAGCCTGAATTTGCACTAAAGTACGTTACTGTGCATAAAGGACTTGAAAAGATTTAATAATTTTCATTGAAAATACAAATTTTGTAACAAAATTTAAAAATCTTTCCAAACCTAATGTTCGGTAAATATAATGAATGAACGACGAAATTTAGCTGTTTCTTTATATGTCGGTAGACATTTCAAATCAGAGTTGGCGAGACCTGCATGGACAGCGGCAGGCCGACGCTTAAGTGCGAAAAGACACTCTTCTATCTGATTTTCAATATCTTCATTAATTTTTCAATTATAAGCTACTACTTAAGGTTAAATAAAAACTCAAACTGATTTACTACGTTTTGTAAAATTTTCAAGTTTGCTAAAAATTGATGGAATTTCGGTTTGTAAAATTCTTTTCATCGATAGTTTTACTAGCAAACTAAGTAAAATCAAGTTTGACTTTGGACAAATCCTCGTACAATTTTAGCTGACGTCAAATTGTTTTCAATGATACAGGTTCCTCAACAGCTCTTTTGAATCTTAACGTTTAGAGTTTATTGCTGCTCAGGAATTCCTCCATCCAATGCTGCCATTCAGCAAATTGAAAATGAATTACAATGTTTGAGATAAACAAATCTGGTTGCTTAGCACTTTTATGAGAAATCAGCCAAGTGTTCTTTTCTGAGAACATTCTAATTAAATTTGTAAGTAATACATTTACAAATCATTGGACTACGTAGCGATTGAAATTTGACCTAGCTATCGACCTAGCTATCGCGAAGGTAGGAGTAGCAATAGAAAGCCACTCTGAAATACCACTAACCAAAAATATAGTTTACAATCGACTTCACAATATACCTCTTTCAACAATATGTTGGTGGAAACAGTGAAGTGACCTAGAACATCAATTCTTATAGCCAGTATTCAATTGTTCGATTCATTGATAGGAGTTGCTATATTTTTTATTCATTAACATTTGAAAGGGAATGATGTATCATTTCATCTCAAATTTATTTTTCAAATTGAATACATTTGCGGATATTTACAATAATGATAACGCACCTCTAACCAAGTCAAGGATGTTTTCATTTAAATTTTACCTCTCCTTATTCTTATAAATGTCCACTCCGATTTCTTCGAAATACTTTGTTGAACCTTTTGTTCCCAACCTGCACCCACAACCAACATATTTGCCTATTGAACATCTGATTCGTTTATACCAAAGTAGTAGGGTAAATTACAAACTAGTATTAAATTATGTTTACACAGGAGCTTTCATAAATTTTTACATAGAATATTTAGACACATTATTTTTGTAGGATTAAATGGACTTCTTTGATCGGCTTTTATATAGTGATATCAATATCGTATGCATTGCATTTCTTTATCTATTTTATGCCTTTGTTTAGCTGCTCATTATTTTATATATATATATTGTATATAAAAATACAATGAAAATAAATTTATGACAAAAAACCTCAATTACTGGAGGAATATTGACGAGATAACATTACATTAATAAAATGTATTTGAAAGTCAGGGAGGTAATGGGATTTGTGAAAAGCTTCTGTGAACGCTTTTCTTGCATGTGAAAGTTTATGCTCACTTCTTTATAGTTATATTCTACCGCCACTCGCTAAAATGTCTAAAGGAGTACAAACTGTAACTTTTCCAATATAATTAGACCGTTGTGTAATGAGTTATTAATTATATAGCATTATAATAACAATGGATAATGTAGCTAATAGAATTTTATTGATTTTAAGATTGTTCCTCAGATATGCCTCCGACATATGAATATAGTTTGATAATTCTTAATTTCGTACTGAAAATCTAGCTTCGAAAAACTGAAGTACGTTACAGAAGTGTGTCAATTTTGAATTTTTATCAAAGTCAGCAACTTTTTCAATATTTAGAGATCATGACTTTAGGATTTGCTCAGTATGTTTGGATAATTTCTGGAATAATATCAACAATAGATTTTTAAATATCAACTTCGACATTTGGGATAAATTTTCCTAAAAAATATATAACGTAGTGCAGATATGACTACTAGAACAGAATTAAATTGGACATTTGTAAGCAAACCGATATTTTTATGAAGACTTGAAAAGCTTGTGAAGGCATTTTTTGTTAATCACATTGTAGAAAGGGGAGTCAAACTTATACAAGAGTACAATAACATTCTCACAAAAAACTGAAACAGAAATAATTTGTCTTACAAATAGTTACCGATACCGTAGGACATTCTTAAGTTCCACTAAACATATTCTATGCAAAAATAATCTTAATCATTAAAATTTTACTATATGTATATATAATTGAGATTATTTTATAAGAGTCTGCTTTAATTTAATAATTAGTATTTGTTATTTCATGAGTTTTTCAAATAAAAAAAAAATTATTCATAAACTTGATTTCAAGCATTTGCTGAGAGGTCCAGGAAGTCTCCACATGAATTTTTTAGAAGAATAAAGAAATCCAATCAAACTGAATTTATTTAAGTAATGGTTTTGTGTTAATTAGAACAGCATTTAGTGGTGGGGACAGCTTAATTTCAAATTTCATAAAATTACCTATTGCTTAAAGCCACCCTAGTGTCCAATTTACTATGTACAATATAAAATGTTGTGGGGCTAAATTTTTCTAGAACCAAACCCATTGCACGTAGTCCCATGATGTACTACTCTGGTCACATAGTCCCTAAAATTTTATTCCTTCTTATAAAATACAATCACTAGTAAGATTTTCTAACATAAAGTTGCAACCACGGCCAACGTGTTGAGTAAGGTTTAATGGGGTGCACTTGATCATGGTCTGAACTACCCAGCCATAGCCGGCCGTAAACCGCGATACTGAGGTCGCAGCCTGCCGTAATTCTCTATATTATAAAATCTTAGTAAATTGAGTGTGAACTACTGTACATGAAACATAAAAAGAATGTAGCCTTGCAGAACTTTGAATTGAACTATAGCAATTCTATTGCAATTAATGTATAATTAAAAAAATGATTCAGTTGGTGTAAGTAAAATGTAAACAAGGATAAAAAAGTAATACAAAACTATAAAACCTAATATAAATGAATATAAACAATTAAAAATATTTTTGCAAGTTTCATGAAATGTGATGTAATGGATATTGCTGCAATGACATAGTAATTTGCAATATCTCCTCAAGCTATTCGATCATTACCAATCAAGAACTCTCTTATGATCAACTACGTTTTTCAGTTGTCCTGTAGACCAGGTTTTTTAAAATGACATACCGATGTTTTCAACTAATTGCACATTTACGACGGAAGCAGATACATTGGAGTAAGACCACAACAACCAACACGCCTCAATGGTTGCCGATATCAAGAGACAGTCATGGGCTCAAAACTTGATAAATACATGA
Source organism: Hofstenia miamia (assembly GCA_900660155.1). NCBI lineage: Eukaryota > Metazoa > Xenacoelomorpha > Acoela > Hofsteniidae > Hofstenia > Hofstenia miamia. The sequence goes on from CABFPE010000077.1 coordinate 145,463, forward strand.
ACGTTAGGTATGGAGAGAATTTATATCTTTTCTAAGAAATTTCGAAATCTTCAAAGAAAAATATTTTTTCTTTTCAACTACTTCAGCAACATTCTTTAATAGAATTTTTAACATTGCAGCAGTAAATCATGTTCCCCAGTAGACTTACCCATTGCTCGAGATTTCCAAATTTAATAATAAGCTTGGAAAAACGGTTTCTGCTTTTATATTGACACTGGGTGGTTCAAGGTTAAAGAAAACGTTTGTATAAATCGAGTATTTCGAGATTCCCTGGGCTATCAAATGCAATTTTTCAGCACAAGCAGCAAGGGCACGCAATCAGAACGTGAATTTTCTTCATGTGAACTGACAAAAGTTGCGTTTTGCAAGGGCAAGGGGAATATCCGCTAGTCAGGTTTTCAAAATTGATTTGGATTGATAAAACCATAAACTTTTATGTAAAAAATTAAAAAATTTTTTTACAACTATTGTGGTGAAATGCAGTTATTGGGGTCACTCATTTCATAAAAGATTGAGGTGTCTCCTCACATCAGAAACCCTGTGTACGCCGTGATTGACGATCAATTGCATATAAATACGTTGTTTTAACATTTGAAACCCTTCGCTAAGATAGGAAGCAATTTGTTCAAGAAAGTATTTTACAAAAGCGCTAAGGATGTATTAATAACTCATGCGTTATTTATATTTATTTATTTGGCATAACGAGATATTATGAGCTTACTAGTTTCTTAATATATTGAAAGAAATAAAATAATTTAATTACCAGATTTTTTAAATCAATGAAAAACAGTAAATTTTGAGAACCTGGATTTTTATGTTCCACACAACAAATATAAAATTCCTACTTAATAATTTACCACAAGCCTGAATAAAAGAACTTTCAAGCACCAAAAATATTGGATATACAATTGTTACTAATAAAAAAGCTTTTTATTTTTGCAGGCAAATGCATATAAAATGCAATAATTATTATCCGGACCCTAACTTACGACTCGAATCCAACTTGAATAAAACTTGTTGCCGGGATTTCACATAATCCACTAACAGAAACGGGTCAGAATAATTCGGGACACAAGGCCATACTTTAATCGCAGTCTGAGGATTTGAATTACGAAAAACCGAGAAGAGGCAAAGAAGTGTTCTTGAGTAGCGGATTAGCTCAAATTTATTCAAAAGTATTCAAAATAGAAAATATCACAAAACATTACGAAATCCCTTCTCTTGTGTGGCCTTACAATAGTTACGTTCGCCTTGAAACAAAAAAGGATTCACCAAGGAAATTAGAGGGCTTCACAGATAAAGAAGTACAATAGATTTTTAGAAATATGCATCCTCAACCTAAAACCAATAAATTAAAATCTATGTTTGATATTATAGGTCTGCATTCTGCATTTTCATTAATGGCCTCATTTTATTTGGATCTAGTTTTTATGAATATCAAAAAAGAAAATATTTCTAAAACCATTTGACATGTGCAAGATAGCAAATTTGTTGATTTAGTTACGCAGTACATTTTTGGCCTCATTATATATTAATAGAAATCGTCAAGCAATGATTGCAGTAGCTTATTCTTAAATACATGAACTGATTGATGTAGCCATAGTCATGTGAAAATGCCATAAAAATAACCAACAAATTTGAAAATTATTAATGCAGGTGATTGTAGTTTGTATGCTTAATTTTATGGTTTGGTACAATTGACAGACTGATTGACTGCACTAACATTTTCGAATTAATATATAATATTATTTTAGTTAATTGATTTTGAAAGTGCATATAATTGAAAGTTCATGTTTCGAGCCATTTTATAATGAGGAAAAATATTGTCCAGTCTTAAGCTTATAGGCGTTTTTATGCAATTATGTTCTGTTAGAAACATTAAAATTTGAAAACATTAAAATCATTAAAATTGATTTTAAAATTAAGCAAAAATTAAGAATGTATTATATAAATTTATATTTATTATTATTAATAAAAATCATTTTGTAAGTTGTCTGATGCAGTCATCGTGCAAATGAAAACATTATTTATATATCATTAAAGCTTTTGTAATAATTAACAATTGTTAGAAAAATTTCAACGCCGGTGGCTTAGTATTTTTCAGCATGATATCGTTGTTAGGTTTGTGAGTAATTATTGCTTAATGAGCTAAAACAGTACAATTGAATAGTTTTTAGTTGAATTGAAAAGGAGGGTTAAGAAATGGGTACATTATGGTCACCATAGATTAAGGCCCTGCGAATTCGAGGTCCAAAAATTCAACTTGACATTTCGAGTATGCGAAACTAACTCGATATTTGCGTGAATGACATTTTTTAGGTTAGCACATTTATATATTCAGCTTATCCTAACGAGAATAATAATTGTAATTCGATTTAGAAACCGCGAGTTAGAGTTCCAACTCGACTAGAGCCTATGAACCTCAAATTGCCTACCATAGCTAGTTATTTATACCAAAATTGAGGTATAAATAAAAATAACCAACCTTTGCTCTTAACAATCTTCAGAGTCAACACAATCATTATGATACAGTAGAATGTCGTCATCGTTATGAATGGAATTAAAAATTGGAAAATTGCAATGAATAATGTCCAGTGTTGGGCTTGCTCCAGAGTTAAATGAGCAAAAGTGACACACTGGTGAGTAGTCTTGCCTGGGATTTGTAAAGCATTGTAGAAGTACAGCTAAAATATTAACTTAAGAGATTATAATTTTTACTTGATGTAAATATTACACCTTAACCTTAAACTACTCAACCGAAGTTCTTCAAAGATTTGAGAAACTTTTACTTGAGAATTTAATATATTATTATATATATGAAAAGGTATTAACGTTATATATGATTATAACAAAAAACTTGTATTTGTAGGTTCTTTTAAAAGAACAAACTGTTTGTTTAATAAAGTAAAGCATTCCATTTATGAGGCATTTCCAAGTTAATAATACAACAAATTATATAATTTTCGAACTCCAAATATTTCTTAAGTCAACATTCAAGTAAAAAACTAACGTTGGATTAAGTGCTGTAGGTCATTGTGAAATTCAACACACTAAGTTGAGCTCAAATAGTGATAGACCAACAAAAAGCAATAAGGTTTCTGTGTTTGAAAATGTTAAAAATAGTGTCTTCAGAAGATATAAAGAAAATGAAAAACTAGAAGCCTCCAACAGAGATTAGATACAAAGCAATTTGTTGAAAAAGTCCACAAATGCTAACAATAAGCTAGGAGTAGTATTTGAGGAGTGCTGTGCTTGGTTGTACAGAGTGAAGTGCAGTAGCTGTACATTCTTGTTCAGAAGGAAGCAAACAACATAATGAGGCAAGCATCTTAACGAAAATAACATGTTTGCAAACTAAATAGAAACTGCTAATTTCAATGATTGCAGGCAAACTGATTTGTTTCCTAGAGAAGACCAAGTTGATCCCAGATGAGAAGAATAGATGTTGGACAAAGAGTAGAAGATGTAAAGACCAGTGGCAGAAAAAATCGACAGATTGTGGAGACTGAAGTTTAAGTATTTCCTATAATAGCTGGTGCTTGAAAGTGCTGCGGTTCCTTAGACAGAAAGACAATAGAGCAGAAAGCAGCTTGGTTAGGAAGAGAAATAACTTTATGAACTAATTCTGAATAACGTTACGAAGTACGAATATTATTAAGCTGGTTCAGTAAGACTCAAATATGAAGTTAAACAAAAAAGGTTTACCCAGACTACTTACAGTTGTTAACGTACAGTTTTCTATCTCTAATCTTGAATCATGTATGTCCGAATAGATTGAAAAAATCTAACATTAGTAGGGAGTCATAGAATATGAGATGGTTAGCAAAGAGTGAAACCGTGGAAGGCGTAGTAGTACCAAGGGAGAGATATGTAGGAAGCATGTAAAACGATATGATGAACAAGAACAGGATTTGGCAGAGAAAATATAGAGATTTTGTAAGAAGTTCCAAAAGTGGCTTGGACACAAGGAAAAACATGCAAGATCTAGGGAGACAACTGAGAGAAGTATAGTGTGTCTTCGATTGAGTTTTGTCGATAATAATGATAATATAAAATACATATATACTGGTATATATTATATTATAGAATCCATTCATATATGCAGCATATATATATATATATAGATCTATATGCAGCATATATATATATATATATATATATA
>CABFPE010000077.1:178934-198990 GCA_900660155.1 Hofstenia miamia
ATATTATATATATATATATATATATATATATATGTATATATATTATTATCAACTGCAATCCTACCGTTGTCGATCACATAATGAACAAATTTATATCCATATTTAATGTTAATACGCAGATTCATTAAAAGATTTAAATTTTCTAAGTGTCTCCTCAATTTTTCTAAGAAGGCCATGCTCATATAGTTCGTGCTTAGCATCTATTTTACTTGTTCGGAAATGTGACGAACATTGAAATTCTTCTCGTTTCCCATGATAAATTTCTCGATAATGGTGAACTTCCATGTATCTAGCAGCAATATTATGGTTATGGCTTGGAACATGTTTTGTTTCGAGTACACAACTATGTGCAAAAGCTAATATGCAATATTGAGTGTTTATAATGGACTTACCAGGTAAATTCGTTTTATGGCAGTTTGGGCAATGTTTAGAGTAGACACGACCCTGCTTGTATTTCAGAAAAAAATACGGACTGCTTGAATTTGTTTCATAATATTGAAGCTCATTTCTTGTTAGGTATTTTTGGCAATTCGCAAAAAATATTTTTTCACCAAATTTCATGTGCGAAGAATTGTAAACAGCTGGTGTCAATTGTTTGTTTGTTTTCGCGGCCTCTAGGAACTTTTGGAATGACATGTACGTATGTGAAACAATAATTTCGTCAGAATCATAAATTCCTATATATTGATATTTGTACACATTTCGAAATATGCAATCGTTAAGCACAAACTGTTGTAAAAATCTGATATTTTGTTTGCTAAGCTTCGATCTATCCAATGAGAATATTGGTGCTTCCCTTACCTCAACAATTCCAATTGATTTATAGTAATCTATTAATTGTAATGACTTCGAATCCAAACCCATTTGTTTCTCTTTCACAATGTACAAATGAAATTTATGGATACCAAACATTATATTGTATTCAAACCATTCCAGTAATCTATGAAATGACGTGCTACTTTCATTTTCAAGCCCAAACCAACCTGCTCCACAGAAACCAATTAACTTTTTTTCTTTGCTTGGTGTTGGAATTATCACAGATAATTCGTTCTTGCCCACTCCAATAAAAGACAATTTAGTGGGACATTTCTCCCAAGTGTATATCCTGAATCTAAATAAGTGAAAAGTTCGGGAGCCAAGATTGAAGTGGTCAAACACACTCATTATCGAAATTTTTACAGAGTGAATCGTATTTTTTCCATTAGAGTGTCTAACTGATACAGTGAAATTAGAACAATCCTTGGGTTTTACTTTTTCAATTAATCCCATTCCAATAATAGACTTCTCGGTGGCACGGTTCTCGCAATAGACGTTATACAAATATAGATTTTTTGCATTTGCACGAATATTGGTAAAATATTTCAAAGCCAACTGCTTTTCAAGATTTTTAACTTTTTCCGATGGTTGACTTACGAATCTCGATTTCTTTTCATTGTTTTTGTGAAAAAAATATAGTGTTAAGAGTGTGATGATGATCAATGTTGAGAACACCACGGTAAGGAGCTTATTAGATATGTGCATTGCAATTAACTAGTAATTTATCGAAAATATTGGCAAGCTATCTAGTGTAGTCTTACTCTTGTTGAGCTCTACAGAGATAAGCTTTGAAATTTCTATTGCACTCATTAACTTCTTGAAAGATTCCTCTTGACACAAAATGAAAATTTAATAATAGGGTGCTTGAAACTCAAAATTGTAGTATTTTCGCCATACTCCTCTCACTCTCATTCACAGTATAATTTTTGGGTTTTAAATATAATGGGTCATTCCTCTACTTCAAAACCAATATTTTGCAAGATTTAAGTTGTCTTAAGGTGTGTTCCCACTATCGACTTTTATCATCTGTCAAGAAATCGGTGATAAAAGTCAATAGTGTGAACACTCTATCTGCTTTTTTATCGGCTGATAAAAGTCGATAGTCTGAACGCTCCATCCGATTTTTTGGCAAAACAGCCAAATTACTGTCATCTGATAATTTATCAGCTGATAAAAGTCGATAGTCTGAAAGTACTAAATCTAGTCGAATATCTATTTGAAACTAATTAAGAGAATTCTGTATTATGTTAAATCAATTTAAATCTTACATTGCATATATACAACTATCCTTTCAAATCTCTAATGTTGCTTGTAAATTGTTGAGGAAGTTGGTGATGAAGCTCTTTCAATCATGATTCTAGTAATGGAGATATTTTGATGATGGTAGTTCACTTGGATTAGGAAATTTTGAACTCTAATATTGGGCATGAAAAATGTCCAATTTGTAACCTGTGACCCGGCCTGGTCTGTCTAACAATGTTCCGTACCCCAAACTAATCAAGGAAGCATTACTAGTATAATACGCGCAAAAATGTGTTAGCATAAAAGCATTAATGAAAACATGACAAAATCAATTAAAAATACAAGTATAATTAAAATCTATTAGTCTTTAAGAATTTTAAAGATTGAAGGGTTTGACTTCTTAAGTTGTTCCTTAATTCTATTAGTGTTTTTCCTCCCTAACAATCATGAATGACCCGAGACTCGATTTGTCTAAAAGTTTCGAGCAATTTATTTTTACTTGACTGTCGCACGAGTTGACCCGTAACCACCCTGAATGATATACAGAAATCTTAATTTTAGTATTAGGTCACATCCAGAGTATCTTGGCAATGCTGTACAACAAGTATGTCGGCGGTCTAACTCAAATATCAACACTCACCCTGGTTTGAAAGGAGGCATCATGAAAAGAAAAAGTTGGTTTTATGATGTGTAATCTGGTTTTGCACTTACCACAAATATGATAAGTTACACTGATTGGTGCATAAAATGCAGAAATTACTATTTCCCAATAAGGTCACATTGAAACACAAGCTAGCTTATGTCTAAATCAAGTTTATATCATTGCTATAGATATTTGGTTTATTGCATGCCATCTTGTAAATTATTTTTTGACAAATTGTTGGCAATTTGCAAAAAAATCGACGCACTATATACAAGAGAACTTATTAATTAATCACTTAACATTATATCTCACAAATGTAAAGGTTCTCTATTCTTGACATCTTTAGTGTATCTCAATGAGAACAATTTACTACAAACTTCACAGAAGAAAAAAGGAAAATCAACATTAGTCAAATATAGTTTGTCTTTCTCTTGATAAATTGCAATGGCTTTAAAATTTTTTACACGCTCTTGCCTATTAATTAAGCATTTAAAATAAGATTTTAAAAATGTAAAGATTCTCTATTCTTGACATCTTTAATGTATCTCAATGAGAACAATTTACTACAAACTTCACAGAAGAAAAAAGGAAAATCAACAAACGATTAGTCACATAAGTTTGTCTTTCACATGATAAATTTGGCTTTAAAATTTTTTACATCGCTCTTGCCTATTATTTAACAAGCATTTTAAAATAAGATTTTTAAAATAAGATTATAAAAATGGAGTATTGAATGAATCAGTAAGAAATATCTGCATAAACAAATTAAGAAGCAGAACTATAAATTTGCTTAGCTTAATAAAGGCTCGTTTTGGGCTCATTGTGTATCCAATGCAGTGTTAGAAGCTTTGCTCATTGGTAAGTCTGGTAGCAATAATTGTATTAATCTCTGAATCAAATACATGTGTGACTATATGCATCAATGGATGAGTAAGTCTGATATTAAAGAAGACAAATTCTCGACATGAAAAGAACGGAGAAGATGCTTTTTTTCTCATGCAAATATTTACAAAATATTACAGAAAAGTATTACAAGCTTTATATGGAATTCTTAACGTCGATGCCCATATTTTAAAAGTAACGACGTAAAAGGGATATATATATATATATATATATATATATATATATATATAGTACACGAAAAATTGGTTGGAACTTTGGATGAAAAGCCACTTCAATCAAAGATTTTTGAAGACGTTAATGTAAATAAGTCCTGCATGGTTGGTCGACGCTAAGACAACGATTCATATTTAATCCTAGGCTCATGCTGAGATGAACATGCTCAATTTTAACATTGTGGTATACTATGTTTTCGCCAAAAATTATGGATCCCTACCACACATTATTATATATTATTGTAATTTCCGTTATCATAATCCCATTATAAGTTTGTCGGTTTTTCATAACATCACATGTTGTTTTACAACTGTTATATTTGGCAAGCACAATCCCGATGAGACTCATGAAGCGCTCATGGACATGGAGTCTGTAGGCAAAGGTCCCAAAGATATTTGTCTCAACCTCTGACTACCAAAGAATTCGTAAGCGCGTATCCTTTCGGCATTTACTAAATAAGGAACAAAATTAAGCTTGATTCAGTTCCTCATTAAACTTTCCAAAAGTATCGTGCCCCAGTGCATATGTGGGCGCGAGTGAAGGTCGAAATCCAAAGAATATAAGGAAACTTTGGACACCTATAAATTCAACAATTAATTCAGTTCCAAAAACATTTAACAAATACCTCTATGAGTCACACCACCTTCCTTAAGGCAGCATATCAAGTATTTATGTCATCTATTTAGTGCTTAGTGTTCTATGACTTGGTTCCTACATTTTTGTAGTTGATGAGGCATGATCCCTTAAGTAGAAATACTGCTGGTAAATTATATTATATAACACAAAACATTGAAATATTCAGTTGCATTACGTAGCCAAATTTTCAGCTTGCAGGAAATTGATTGCAGTAAATATACTTTACAATACTTGAAAATATAATATTTTGTGCTAGGGTTCTATATATATATATATATATATATATATATATATATATATATATATATATAAATTACAAAACAGTGTTAACCTGAGTTAATATTTTGATGTTAAACCTCACGGGATATCATAGGTTTCAATCAGATTAGAAGGATACCGGAGAACTCCAAATAATTGTATGAAAATGATAAACTGTGCATTTGGATTTCCCTTGCTTTAACAACTGAATTTATTGTTTTTGCTAAAGATAATGTGATAATGCAATCGTATAAGAATTACATAGGAGAATGTAAATTTGGTCGTTAGAACTTTGTTCGTATTGTGATATTTGTACAATCAAGTATTTGTAATCACATAAGAATAAATATATTATATAAATCCACAATATATAGCCTATATATATATATACATTTATTTATATCTACATATATATATACACATTNGAAAAGCCACTTCAATCAAAGATTTTTGAAGACGTTAATGTAAATAAGTCCTGCATGGTTGGTCGACGCTAAGACAACGATTCATATTTAATCCTAGGCTCATGCTGAGATGAACATGCTCAATTTTAACATTGTGGTATACTATGTTTTCGCCAAAAATTATGGATCCCTACCACACATTATTATATATTATTGTAATTTCCGTTATCATAATCCCATTATAAGTTTGTCGGTTTTTCATAACATCACATGTTGTTTTACAACTGTTATATTTGGCAAGCACAATCCCGATGAGACTCATGAAGCGCTCATGGACATGGAGTCTGTAGGCAAAGGTCCCAAAGATATTTGTCTCAACCTCTGACTACCAAAGAATTCGTAAGCGCGTATCCTTTCGGCATTTACTAAATAAGGAACAAAATTAAGCTTGATTCAGTTCCTCATTAAACTTTCCAAAAGTATCGTGCCCCAGTGCATATGTGGGCGCGAGTGAAGGTCGAAATCCAAAGAATATAAGGAAACTTTGGACACCTATAAATTCAACAATTAATTCAGTTCCAAAAACATTTAACAAATACCTCTATGAGTCACACCACCTTCCTTAAGGCAGCATATCAAGTATTTATGTCATCTATTTAGTGCTTAGTGTTCTATGACTTGGTTCCTACATTTTTGTAGTTGATGAGGCATGATCCCTTAAGTAGAAATACTGCTGGTAAATTATATTATATAACACAAAACATTGAAATATTCAGTTGCATTACGTAGCCAAATTTTCAGCTTGCAGGAAATTGATTGCAGTAAATATACTTTACAATACTTGAAAATATAATATTTTGTGCTAGGGTTCTATATATATATATATATATATATATATATATATATATATATATATATATAAATTACAAAACAGTGTTAACCTGAGTTAATATTTTGATGTTAAACCTCACGGGATATCATAGGTTTCAATCAGATTAGAAGGATACCGGAGAACTCCAAATAATTGTATGAAAATGATAAACTGTGCATTTGGATTTCCCTTGCTTTAACAACTGAATTTATTGTTTTTGCTAAAGATAATGTGACAATGCAATCGTATAAGAATTACATAGGAGAATGTAAATTTGGTCGTTAGAACTTTGTTCGTATTGTGATATTTGTACAATCAAGTATTTGTAATCACATAAGAATAAATATATTATATAAATCCACAATATATAGCCTATATATATATATACATTTATTTATATCTACATATATATATACACATTTATGCACACACATACATATATATTATATATATATATATATATTATGGTGTTCGAAAATTTAAGTTTTTTTCTGAATTGCAAGTCGTCAGATATTTTCCAATTAATTTTATTCACTTTTTACTTCAATGAAGCATTAAGATTAAAGTACATTGATTTGAAATTTATTGAATTTTTAAACATGAGCAGATATGTGCACAAGTATATTTTAATATTTTACAAGTGCTTCGTGTTCGTATTGATCCTGGGCAGCATCAAACAATTCCAGAAAAAGATTTCAAAACAAAAAATTATTATGGTTAATTTTTGTTGGTTTCATTGACAAAGTGGATCATTTTTGTTCTAGTTTTCCAAGAGATTGTGTCATTGAATGCTTTATCTGAGTAAACCCAACTTCTTTTTAAAAATTTAGGTCTGTATGTTGATATTTTTTTATTTCTTTAAGAATTTTCAAATTTTGTTGGCGAAAAAAAATTTCAATCATTCAAACTTGCTCAATGTCACGCATTAGATTACAAACAGAAAGTTTTTTACTGTTCTATCTCGTTCTACTAATTGAAATTATCTGATGAGGAATTTCTATATGAAATTTCAAATCCCGCAATTTCAAAACCCAGACAAATTTAAGCAACACTCAATAGTCTGTTTTAAGTAGATCATCCATCAATTTATGTCATTGAAATTTTAAGTGTCCTTATTTGTATACACACGACACACTTATTAAAAATTCAAAAAATACATAAATACTCGAACTTATTCATTTTAAATGATTTAAAATTTCACGTTTTCGAATCCAATTAAAATGAAAAATTTACATTTGGAAAAGAAAATATTGCCTGAAATAATGGTTACAACTAAATATTTCTCTTAGATAGGCATTCATGTTGTACAGTTTTTACTCTTAAATGTAAGAATTTTCTAAATTCCTACACTATATTCAGAAGTGTACGCGCGGGAATGCTTATGAATTCTTAAGGGGGACCTAGTCCCCTTCTTAAGTTTTACTAAGCTTTGGGGTGTTGGATTTTATTTGATGAGAAATTAACTTTGGCAAAAATATAATGAAAAATTCATTGCTCAAATTTAAGCCACCCTTTTTAACTATTTAGGAATACAGCACTGAGAATCCTGTTTATGAATGCAATACTGTTTGTTTGTTTTCATTTAGAATTTCAGTTAGCCTTTAGTGATAAAAATAGAAAAGCAGAAATCATGTTACTCTTCCAACATTTAACTTTATCGAATATCAAGTTTGTGTTGGTATATCTTATTTATTCCCTGCTGATTTAATTTCTCTAAGTAGTTTTCGACACTAAATATTCCTATAGAATCATTAGTTACAGTAGTTCGTATAGTTACATCTATTATCTTGCTTAGAATATAGACTTACTCAAAACATGCCCTTGCAAAGACTCTCAGCTTACACTCCTATCCAGTGCTGACAATTCAATTTCTAAATATTCAAAAAATATATAATTTAATGTTAATTGTGAAAATCTGCATACAATATTTTTAGTGGTAGGGAAAAATTAAACGCTTAGTCCGATTCAGCTTTAAAAGGTAATTTGAAATCGTGTGACAGTTTTGACATTTGAATTTATCAATCACTTTAATATATATATAATTTCCTATGTAAGTGCATTGAACTAAATAAGCATAATTCAAATTCTATCAATTCTGAAATACAATAATTTTATTATTTTAACTTAAATTTCATAAGAAATATATTATAAAGTAATAATAATAACTAAATGTTATGGATTTTCGCACAATAATTTTCAATATCGAAAATACAAGTTACATAAAGCCTAATATTTTAGTGAATACTAGGAAACTGTCGTGCTATGTTTTTAATATTTTAGGAACGAAATAAGTAATAAATGTGATCATCATACATTGATGAAATGATTCACAATTCTAGCATATGACAACCCTTAAATAAACATTTAATATTCTAAGCACATCCAAAGCATGGTAACACTTTAATGCAAAAGAGTGTATAGAATCACAATAACATCGAATCCAATATTGTAGGTGTATAGATTTACTTTATGATTTCAAAAAAGATAGAGAGGGGTGATTTGATGTGGATAAATATTTTATTAGTTGTACGAATTTCAGACAACCCTCGCATTGTTCAATTGAAAAAACAAATGAAAAGAATTTAATTATTGCAGAGAAAATGACTCGAGTTAAAAATGGATACGCTATTTATATTCGTTAACGCTAAACGCACTGAGGGGGACCAATTCGGCACTCCTTCCTGTTTTGTTTGTAACTTTGCTTGAAATCAATTGTTTAGCTGAATTTTTCTAAATTTTCGTAATGAATTGGTGCAACAAGCATTTAAAAAAGTCAATATTTTGATAGATAGAAGTATACTTGAAAGTATTTGGAGGTAAAAGATTTCCTTTGTCCAATTAAAATGATTTTGGAGTTCTTATGTGACTGGGTCAAAACAGTTTTTCATACTAGAATTAAAAGCTTTCTTTTATGTGGGCTTTCTTTAATGTAATAATGTATCACGCTTAAGGTATTTGAAAGTTCTTGATACAACAAATTACTACACTACATTTATCTAACAATTATTAATAGCAACCATTTTTGTCATAATTCCGAGGTCTAAGTTCTTTATTGTCGACTATAATTGAAACTAAGTGCTTACTTATAGGTCTTTTTATGTCTGTCCTTTTTTTTATAATGAGTGGGCAAAATACTTGTCATAGCCAACGGATCATAGGATGAGAATGACCTATTCTAGCTAATTATTAACAAATTTAAAATTTCAAAATTATTACGTAAAATTTAATTTTTAAACTTTAATGGAAATCTAAATATATGAACAAAATACTTTCAACGATTAATAAAATTCAAAGTATAAAACAATTATTTTTTGAAGCACATATTTTCCTTTGATGATTCAATAAATATTTTTTATTTGCGCTTTAGAGTGTTAGCGTTTTTAGAAATTCTATTGTCTGTTTCTAAATTGTTCCTGTGTTTTAGTTAGCAAATAATTTACATAGGCACTTGAGTTTTTAACTCAGTATATAAAAGATATATCTGTATTATCTTAGACCTCAGTCAAACTAAAACCTCAAATTCATCGAGTTGAACATCATATGATTCTGTAAATAGTAAATAGTAAAGTATTTTACTTAGGTAATATTTTCTGATTACCTAATAAATTTTTGCATATAAAATAACTTGTTTAATATACAATATTGTAATTCGTTTCTTATTTTCCTTATTCTTAGACGTAATGTGTAATCTAAAAATGTTTTCTTAAATAGTTANGTAAAAGATTTCCTTTGTCCAATTAAAATGATTTTGGAGTTCTTATGTGACTGGGTCAAAACAGTTTTTCATACTAGAATTAAAAGCTTTCTATTATGTGCACTTTCCCTTATGTAATAATGTATCACGCTTAAGGTATTTGAAAGTTCTTGATACAACAAATTACTACACTACATTTATCTAACAATTATTAATAGCAACCATTTTTGTCATAATTCCGAGGTCTAAGTTCTTTATTGTCGACTATAATTGAAACTAAGTGCTTACTTATAGGTCTTTTTATGTCTGTCCTTTTTTTTATAATGAGTGGGCAAAATACTTGTCATAGCCAACGGATCATAGGATGAGAATGACCTATTCTAGCTAATTATTAACAAATTTAAAATTTCAAAATTATTACGTAAAATTTAATTTTTAAACTTTAATGGAAATCTAAATATATGAACAAAATACTTTCAACGATTAATAAAATTCAAAGTATAAAACAATTATTTTTTGAAGCACATATTTTCCTTTGATGATTCAATAAATATTTTTTATTTGCGCTTTAGAGTGCTAGCGTTTTTAGAAATTCTATTGTCTGTTTCTAAATTGTTCCTGTGTTTTAGTTAGCAAATAATTTACATAGGCACTTGAGTTTTTAACTCAGTATATAAAAGATATATCTGTATTATCTTAGACCTCAGTCAAACTAAAACCTCAAATTCATCGAGTTGAACATCATATGATTCTGTAAATAGTAAATAGTAAAGTATTTTACTTAGGTAATATTTTCTGATTACCTAATAAATTTTTGCATATAAAATAACTTGTTTAATATACAATATTGTAATTCGTTTCTTATTTTCCTTATTCTTAGACGTAATGTGTAATCTAAAAATGTTTTCTTAAATAGTTAACTCTTATCAATTTCCTTTAAAATACTTCTAATATAAGGAAAATCAATTTTAAGAATTCTTTGACAAAATTTGTTTCTTGGATAAATCGTTATAACAGTAATACTTAAGTTAGATTTTTTGGAAACTAGCTAAATATGCATGAAAACTGAATAACATGGCATGGTTGTTGAGTTGATTTCAATGGCTTGCAGTATAATTCTTATGAAATCATAATCTTATCTCTTAAACTGTAAATTTAGCCCTTCTCTTAATGACCTCGTTACAAACATTAATTTTTAGACAGTTATAAAAATTCACGTTATAATAATAAACTATGTAGCCATACACCAAAATTCACCATCTCCTTAACTCATTTTTGAAAAAATATTATTGTATGGATTTATTGCCATATGGCAACAGCATGCCAAAGAAAACTGATCCAATCAATTTTTTATCAAGAAATGCGTTAAAATGCGAATTGTCCTGGACCATTTTCAATTTTTTCATACTAATAAAACTTTTTGCATTTTTCGATACTAGTAAATTCCTATAAGATTTTAGCCTATATATTATTAACAATAAGGTAAATTTTGACAATGCTTTAATTGAATCTATATATCTCTCAAATATGTAGGAACATGGCCAAACATAATCATAGAAAATTTTTTTAGTTGCATTTGATTAATTAACATAAAATGTGATTTACTAAATAATGATTTTTTATTTACTAATTAATCGTACAAATGCTAGTTGATAAAATCAACAAAAAGTAATAATATGTATACAGAATTTCAAGCCAAGTCCAATTTAATTTCCAAACATAATACAACAGAAATATACTGAATACTTAACAAAGTATTCCCAATATCAGCCCAAAACTGAATAAAAAATGAGAAACTACTAAGTTTCAAATAAAGCCCAAAGAAAAATCTCATACTGTAAACGATGATATACTCAAACATGATAATACACAGCAGCCCATGCAACTATCACGAGCAAATATTAAGGGGCTTCGCCATCCTAAAAGATAGGCTAAGCTATAATTTCATTGCTTTCAATCATTTTTGAAACAGTAATGCTAATGTAGTTGAGCGGCTTAAGAATCTTGGAGAAATAGTTGTTTGCTTAAAATTAAAATTATAATTCTTTTTGGGTTCAAAATTTTATTCAACAGTTTCATTTGCAAATATGTCATCTTGCAAATTTGTTAATGGAATCCTACAATATTACCAGAAAGATGTTCATATATATATATGTGAAAGGTTCTTAGTTTTTATAAATATGGAATATGGAAATACTGTTTGTTTAATTTGGTTGGTAAAGGTTAATCAATAAAAACACGCAAAATTTATTCCCAGAACACTTGATTGGAGTTGTTAATTCTAATGACTGTCGCTGTTTGACGCAAAATAAACTGAATGAAGTTAAAATGTTTTTTTTAAATGAGATGTCAATTCCAGTTCGCTCAAGTCACATGGCAGAACTTTCTAAATTAAAAGTAATACACTATACGAACTTGAAGTTGCATTTGCGGGTTTAAAAAAAGTTTTTGATTAAAAAAAGATATTCTCCAATAATCAATTAATTGCTAAGTCAATGAATACAACACATTTTATTCGTAACTTCATAGAAACTTCTCAAACTCGGACGAAGCTCAAACCAAATTCAAATTAGGTTTTGTGTTAGTTTTTTGCTTTCTTTCGAATCGGTGCTTATTTATTATCATAATTTTAGCAAGTAATCATTATAGCAGATAATTAATAATCTTTAATATTTTATACCAAAATTAACTTTTACGTTAATATATTAAAAGCTAAGAGACTGGAAGCACCAGAGTTCTTAGACTTTACCTAATTTCCGGTTAGGACTAGGATCTGCTCTCTTTTTACTTCGGGTGAAGTACACCTCTCAAGTTACTTATGCTGATAATTACCCTAATTTCTTTCATTCGAATACATTGTTCTGCATTGCAGCAATTGTGTAAGAACAACAACACCTAAGATTCAAATATGAATCATTTATTTGTGCTAATTGATTGCATATTTTTTTCGAAATTTAGCTATAGAATCTATATTGGAAATAAAGAAAAAAATTTCTTGTATAATTTATTGATATCAATAGCATTATGTTCAACGCTTAAATGTCTGTGTATTAATGAAACTCTGTAAGATATTAAATATATTATTTTCTTAACATAATTTTACTTCATCACATCTGTACAATTGAGAAATTTGTTTGCAATAAGCTCTACTATTTACTATTAATTTGAATAAAATGAGTGGGATAATTGCTCGCTCTGGAACATCAATTAAATTTCTTTATCAATTGTGCTTATAAAATTGTAAAATTGAATTCTACAAAATTAATAAATCTCATTTAGACAACTTTTTCTTATTGTAAATAGACTGTGGACGAGGAATTTGTGATTCTCAACCTACAACGAAGTGCATGCAGATTTCTGGCAATAGCTTGATTCAGTTAAAATGTGAAAAGCCAGTTGTCAATCAGAATGAATTCGGGCAAAAGTAGAGATTCCACTTCAAAACATGAGTAAGTTGAAATTGATCAAATAATTATTTCCCAATTTTGTTTAAATTGGTTTACACTTCTAAAAGCAACGCAACCGCTTTGTAACTCTTTCTGCATTCTTAATCCCATTACACGTTTAAGAAAATAGCAGTACATTTGGTTGGAAATAAATTAGTCTATGTTTATCTAAATTCGAACAGACTGTGTGAACATTTAATGTTTCGGAATCAATAAATTGGAAAATTTAAACAAACGGAACTCCACGGCATTCCAATTGTCAAACCTACAAAAACATCATGAAAAATAATTGAAAACTAGCTGGAAATTCTACTGTAACTCAATGAAAACTTTGTAAATTGTTGTAAAGGCCAATTAATTTCAGGTTATTTGATGTTACCTGCAGCATATTCTATTAAGATCATGACACTATTTCGATATTGGACATTAAACAAAGTAGTATGCATTTAGCATTCCATTTCACTTTATTTATTTGTGTCAGTCTATTATTTTATTATATTTGAAAGTCAATGGAAGCAAAATTAAGCCAGTACAAACACTTTGAAAGTACTCTACAAAGAATTTGATTGCGCTATTTCACAATGAAAGTAAGAAACACTTTTTATAAGTATAATTTATAAAAATTCAACTTTTTAGCACCGATGTTTCTATCTTTAAATTGCAGAACTAAATCATTTAATTGCAGCACATATTATATACGATGATCCTTTGGTATAGATGATTTCTCAGGAAACCTATGCGACTGCAGTGAGAGCTGGTCCAGACTTGTCAACGAGTCGAGCTTCTATGGAGCAGAGGCGGGCCGAGCCGACCCGACTTACTCAAAATTTAAACGTACCGAGCTTGGAAATTTCGACCCGTTGACAAGTCTGATCTTGTTAGCACGAAGTTCACGCAGAATGGTTAATGTATTCATATAAAAGAAGAACGTTTGACAAAATACATGCAAAGCATTTCAAAGTCACAAAAGTTTGCATGAACTTCTAATAACATAAAAAATAAAATGGAAAAAGTATTCGAACCAATGAGTAGAGCTCTGCGGTTACGGATTTAAACAAATTTGTGTGGCTATGGCTATAATCGAAAATCGCTAAGACCTTTCGATATCAATGGATTCTGTATGACAGACATTTTGCTAATTGCGGGGTATGTCACTTTTCACCAAGTTCATCACCAGATCAACAAGATTAATTCAATTTAATTGGTTAATTTCGTTTTTTTAAGTTGATCAATCGCCAAGAACCTCCTTTAATTTTTTTCTCGAAAACTTTTTAGATTTTTTGCTTTTGAATTTTTGTATTTTTTAGTAATTTGTTGTTTCTTGAAAATCGAGAGTGGTTGAATTTACGGAAGCTACGGTTATCAATAAGAAACGAGTGGTTGGGTTAAAGTCACCACAGAGCTCTACTATCATGCAGAATAGAAAATTCACATCTATTATGTACTGACGTAATAGACAGATTCTGTGCACAAATAAATGGATTATGGGACGATTTGATGAAGTGCTACAACGTATGTATGAATTAATGAATAGGATTAAAGGGAGAACAAATGTATCTCATCAAAATCCTGGCATGTTTTGTTTTTAACAGTTTGCTACAGATATGGATTTGGGAAGAAAATCTATGCCCAAACCCGACTCAGATCCAAAACTTTATGCCCGACCCATTAATGTCAATTCACAAATTTTAGGCCCATTTTAGTAGAAATCTGTTGGAAATTTATAAAATAATTTACACACTAAAATTGAGAATACAGGGGACCTAACATAAATCTCGAAATATATATTTTATTATTTAATAAGATCCTACTAAATTTTATAGCATTCACTGCATTTGGGTTTTCATAATATTTGAGATAAGGTTTTGCCATAACTTTGTCCCAGACGGTCCAGGCGAGCAAAAGTGCACCTCTGATTTGTGATACTAAAAAATCATCTAAGCTCATAACAGTTATAATTTGCAGATAAATATTGCACTGTGATGAGCTTGAGTAGAAAAGATCAGTTTCCAAATTTTTTACTTTAATTAAAAATTTTAAAACATTCCAAAACAGGAAATTTGTATAAGAAGTGCACAGCTTAGGTAGCCAAAGGAAAGAGTAAGCAACAAACGGTGAAGCAGGGACTTAAGAATTGCTATGAGAATTACCACTTGTAATTATTCACTCTAATGTTTAGCTACTACAAAAAGTTCTCATCACAGGAAGTAAATCTGTCAAAAATCACTTCGACATTGTAAACATCATAATCAAAAAATGTCTTTTTATATTCGTATTTGTGACTTTTTGAATATGTACTGATTGAAATTATTTTTTACAGGAATCTCGTGCCAAGATGAGGAGGCTTTAAAGCCACTTTCCAGAACCATAGCAAGAATCTTGAGCCATGTTGGACAGGGAAGCTACAGCGACTTTGTCGAAGAACCCCAACAAAACCCTGGATCACTCTTTTCCACTTTGAAAAATTTTGAATCACTTCATTTTAGAAACGATATTTTTTACAATGAATTCACCCTAGCATACAATCACATAACAAAAAAATAGAAATAACACTGGTATCAGTCTTTCTTCAGGTATTAATAAAAATTAATGAAAAAACCAGTCCAAATGAAAAAGATGTGTGAGCTGGTCATTCTGAGAAAATTATTTACATTTATTAGATGAACAAAGTCCCACACAAGGTAATTTCTGGAATGGGATAAGTTGGGTCGATATATGTGAAATGATAGATAGGATTAATGGGAGAACAACATTTCTTCTACCAGAAATCGTTTGTATTTAAAAAAGTTAGTGATAACTTCTAGACATTACTGCTGAATTACTCTAGTATTTTACGAGTAATAAATCTGATTCCAATATTCAAATCGCAAAAATAAAATTGCATGGTATTCATTTTATCCACCACTAACCTAAAATTTTCTGTAGATAAATTATGTACTTATTTTATAATTTGCACTTGTAAGAAGTGCAGATGTTCTCATTCATTTGAATGTCATTAATTATCTTTCTTTCATGTTTTTAAATATTTTATTCTCATAGACTATATCAATTTTATATATTTTATTTACATACATGAATCAGGGGTGTACTTTTTAATGGAGCTGTGCCACAGTAGTATTGAACTTTGAATTTTTTAATATATTATAAAAAATATATTGTTTTTAACTGAAAGAAATCAACATTGGAATCTCATAGGACAGATTCCACTCAATTGACACGAATTTTTGCATCACTTCGAAACATTGAAATTAAGATATAGTAGACCATACCTGTTAAAAGCCAGCTAATGTCAATTGGTATGACAACCAGGGCAATAACGAGATTTACACACGCTAAGTTTAAGATAAGAAATTCGACGCGAGAGCGAGCATGAGATTTTCGCAGTTGTGTCCATATGAGGATAGAGTTGCCAATTAAAGCAACGATAGCTATGACCATTTCACACACAATTTTGACTAAATATACATGATTGAAGCCTAAATTTATTTCATGGCGATGAAGAGTGGTCGAATCATTTGAAAAGTTGTCTTTATACTCCACCATTTTCATCTTGACTTTTCGTTGACAACAATCAAACCACGACTATTCGATTTGAAAATACCGCTCAAATGCGATTGGCTAGCTAATCTTACAGTTTTGAAAAGTGAGATTCACTTAACAAAATAATTACGTTAGTGATTAGTAATTTCTTTTTAAAATTGGTGAAATAATTAATTGGAGCATCTAATTAAATCAGAAATGAGGACTTTATATTTCCAATTGCTGTCAGCATTAATATCAATATCTTTAATACTTGATGCGTAAGCAATTTTAATTTTAAATGTGGCATTTTAAAATTCAAACTAATGCTTTTTACTTTCATGTTACATTTGAGAATGACTATAACAGTGTCTATTCACTGCAATTACTGCTAATATTTATTGTTGCAGTAAATTTAAAAAACTTAAACTTATAAACAGGAGAACAGAGTCTCGTTTTGTTTCTTGGTAGGTATGTTCGTAGTTTGAAAACCCTATCCCCTATTTCCATAAATACTTCTATCGTGTGTATGTTGGCGTTGACTTTGACACTTCATTGTATTACCTAATGTGTAAATTTATCAATTATATATATATATATATATATATATATATATAACTATCAATAATATTAAAGAAATCTTAGGCAACCAAATTGAACAAATATGTGTTTTGCACATGAATTTTATAACTTACGCCCCTTTGCATTGAAATATTTAATTACAAAAAATCGAATTCCCATTGCGATTAATTATGAGTATATAAAACGAGTATCAACCTTTGGGTTTACTAATTACATGAAAATTAACTGTAACTAAGTTTACAATTACAAACTTACTTTGCAGAAAGGAATCTTAATTTGATAAAAATATCAAAAAAGGCAATCTAAAAATTATATTGAGAACACTTGCTTCTTCCTATTGCTCTTGCTTCAAACAATGTGATGATTTCTTAAAACACAAAGTTGGCAATTTTAAAATTTAAAAATTGTAATTCTATCCCAAAATATTGTAAGTTTTATATTTTTGATTTGCAAATTAGTGAATTATCTTTTTAAAATTACATATTCTAAAATGCTTGCATTTCGTTTTGAAATTCTCCGCAATCAGAATCCTACGTGTATGTGGTTAGGGCACAAATATTCATTTATTAGGTTTGTATTTTCTATGAAAAAATATCAAACTTGTTATATCAAGTCACACAGTACTACAAACTGTAAAAACCATTTATGAATAAATTAATTTTGTTTCGCTTTTTAAAAAGTCTAGGTGTACTTGCAAAAAAGCATGGGTGATTTAACCGATATTTTTGTACCTGATTGTTGGTTTAGCAACCTAAATGCAATAAGGAACTTTTTCAAACAATATATTTTATTTAAATAAAGCTTCCGTTCTCATGTCTATTAAACTTGTTGACTTTTCAAATAAAGTATTAATAACCTTGTTACTTCCGTAAATCACATTCTCTTGTGATTTTAATGAACGTTGCTGTTGCAATTATAAAAATTCTGTTTACAACAACCAGGAGATAAAGTTAATTAAATTTTAAAGTTTTTTATGTTATGAAGCACAGTAAGTTATTCAAATATTTCTAGATTATAGATTATCACCCTTAGAACTAATGGATGGAGCACTCTGGTGATATAAATAGTATCATTTTTGAGCCCTAAACATAACTTGTAAGACAAAATCATGTCTGTTTCTCTCGGTTGTGTTTTGCTACCTAATATTTAAAACATTAGCAGCCATTCTTGCAATCAACATCAGGTGAAATGGTTATCAGAAGAATGTAGAACTTACATTAATAAGAAATAACAGATGCCAATTTTTTGAGAACATGTTATACTGAAATGGAATATTCAAAAATTTGAATTTTATATACGTATTTCAACAACATATATTAAATACAAAAATAAATATCTTCCTTTTCTACTCATAGATAAAATTTCTTCTGCCTTTTAAATTTTTCACGCAATGTCAGCATATTTGAACTTAAAAATTTGTTCCTTTAAGTGTAAGTCGGTGGCATATAATAATTTCACCTAGCACTTCTAATTGCTTAAAATTCCATTAAAATTATATATGAATGGATTTAGCTAATTTTAATTGAGTACTATTTACTTATATTTCTAAATATAACTGCATAATCTCCAAATTATATTTCTTAATTTCCTAGTAATTTGCAAACTGCAATGGTGGCGCAAGCTTATACAATCAAATATGATTTTTATGAATTAGTAATTTTTTTATTTAATCATATTAGTATCAAAAACAAATATCTAAATTAAATGAAGTAAACTAAAAGGAATGACATTGCATTTAATAAAAATAATATTCAGAATTTATTGAAAATGCAAATATATAATAATATGAGTTTATCAGGAAGATTAATAATGTTTCAATTATCACAAAAATGGGAAACCATTACTCCTATTCGACCTGAGCTTTTTGCAAGAATTTCCTCAAATAGTTATGGAACATTCCTATTGAGATTTGGTGACTCTTTCTATTTTCTCTAGATATCTGTTCATCTTATGAATGATATTGTAATTCAACCGGGTCTATAGAATACCGATTTCTTTTAAAAAAAACTTTTTATGATTAGTGCGGAAAAAAGCAAGTATAGTAATTAGGAAAATTATATTTATAGCTTAGCAATGAACATCTCAAAGCATTTCCAATTGCTAAGACTAATATTTCAAAAAATTCAAATTTTAAATTGGATTATGCCATCAAAAAGCACATGATGGCATCTAGTTTCTGAACATTTTAATTTGATGGTGGTACTACTACTACTAGGCTTTATTAAACTGTGGATAAGTATACATATGCATATGTTTGAACTTTCCAGGGTTAAGTGCGCCAATAGAACAGAGCCACGTAGTCAAATATCTGGGAGTGGAAATAGACAAAAAATCTTCATTGTCAGCAGTTTGTAAGCTTCAAAATCAAAAAAATGGCATCGTCAATCCAATACCTCAATACCTTGAGATGTGTCGTCCAGGGAAAGCAGATCATAAATACCCTTATAAAGAGCTAGCTTGCATATGCTTGCGTACTACTAAATGGAATACCACTGAAACAACAAGTGCGATTAAATACTATCTTTAACAGGTCAATCTCTACGATGTTTTCTGTCAAATGGCAGCAAACCAGAAGGATTCTTAAACATCACAAAATATGGGCGCCCAGTTACTACATTCAATACTTGAGCCTAGTGAATCTTTATAGACAAATTAATGTTATGAGCACCCAAAATCTTTTCAATAGCAAATTTATAATGAATCAAAGAACAAATAAATGCTTTAACAAATATAGAATTAGGGAGTCGGCATGGCAAAAATCTTACACAGTAATTACTACAAACCTGTGGTACAATTTAGACAATAATATAAGAAACGCAAAGAACATAA
>CABFPE010000077.1:201122-217196 GCA_900660155.1 Hofstenia miamia
ATATATATATGTATATATATATATATATATATATATATATATGTATAGATTAGGTAGATATAATAATATATATATATAATAATAATAATAATAATATATATAATAATAAAAACAGAACCCGAGCATTGCTAGTTAGACTCCATTAGACTATACTAGCAAAGAATGTACTAAAAAATGTTGCGAATCTTAAGCATTCTAATCATTTTAAATTTAGGTATATTTTTCAAAGGGACTTAGTAAAGCTGAACAAAAACAAGAAAATGAGATATTAAAGAAAGGAAAGAATTAATTCAATCTGGTGAAATTGAAGCTGCTAACCTAAAGATTATGGATTCAAAGTTTTATCGTAGAGAAGGCGCGAAAATGGATTCAAGTAAAAAGTGATTGACTTGTGACTAAGCAAAAGAATTCACTTCCCTTAATTTAGTATTAGTATTATAGCGTATTTATAGTTTAATTCAAACTGTCTCAAATAATCATTCAATTTCTTTAAATGGACAATTTTTTTAGGTATGCAGAATGTGAACTTTTTGTACATTAATATATTATTTATCAAGGTTTTTTGAATATTGTATATATTATTTCCATTAAATTTTCCCATTAATGTTTGAAACATGGTGTGTTAGGTTGACATGGGTATGCCACATTACAGTCCTTGTACAGATATATATTTTGTGTAAATTGAATTTCAAATGGCAGCAAATGTGTAGATAAATTTCAGCCTCGGGTTTCTATGACAAAAACATGATGCGAACAGCACGCTGAGCTTATACTAATTCAATCAATAAGTAAATAGCTTTACCGAATTTTTCTCGTAGATTCTATCTGTATTGGTCAATAATAAAAGTGAAGTTCGCATTTTGTTAGTGTTATCCAAATCCATGGTCCATGCAGATGTGTTAAATTGTATAATATTTGGAATACACTAAAATATGTACTAATGAAACACAACTGATAACATGAAATTTTGATGTAGTTTATAGGCAAAACCTCAATGGCTTTCAAAGGAAATATTTGTCTTACTTCATTAATATTTCGTTGTTTTATAGAGAGAATTAATTGCATTCTATTAAATATATAATTTTCAATTTCCACAAATATCAGAATTGCAAAAAGCGTTGAAATTAGGGCTTCCAAATTAAATAATTTTGTCAATATTTGTAGATATAATACATTTTATAAAAATTTTGCCCGATTATTTCTAAAAAGAATTGCTCTAAAGATATCAAATATTTAATTGGTTATAATGCATGTATTAGTGTACCAAATGACTTACCTCCCAAACCGTTCAGAGGAATTTCTTTGAAATCTGTAAATGATGCCTGCTTGATGATAACAAAACGAGTATTTGAATGATAACGTAATATCAAGATTAACTAAGCATTCACTAATTGAAGACGGCTGCAATTAAATTAAAAATAAGAAAAACAAAGGAGTGCTTTTCCTTAATCCAGAGTTTGACGAAAAATGGCTTCTCCCTCATTCATTGTTAGAATTTAATTTTGTTAAAAAATATCACTTATGTTCTTCATACTGATAAAGTATTCAATTAAATTATCTCAGGATAATTTCATGAAAATCAATTAGTAACTGGCATAACGCTTGACGATTCACAAAGTTATAAAGTTCAGTTTTAACCTATAGAAATCTGGTAGAGATAGATTTACTGCAAAAGCGCCTAATCTCATTTGAATGAGTGCCATCAATTTTTAGTGTGATAAAAAACTTATAGAATTACTAGAAATTAAGCAGGCAGCAGTGCTATACCTAATTAGCTTCAATGCTTCTCAGTTCATGAATTCGTTTCCCTATAGGTTTTCACTTAAAAACCTTACCCCATAACTTCCCACCCGACCTACCAAACACCACATTGTAAGGATAGTAAATGTATACTTTGCGAATGGTGATGACAAATACTGTGAAGAAAAGTATTTGCGTGATGAGAATAGTAAATTAATTGTTCTAAGTATATATTAAATGTAACAAAATTATTTCTTATAGCACTTTTATTTTATATAATTATTTTAATAATAAAGTATATATATATATAGTAATTATCAACTGTTCTAAATTATGTTGCGACCGAAATTTCCACAGAAATCTGTAACGAAACTATAGCTATTTCAAGGAAAATTGAGAAGAATTGACAGGTCAAACTACTTCAGTGAATGAGTAGATTACATTTCAAAAAGTGCACTCATTTTTATTGTGTGTAAATTATTTTAAAACTATGAGTTGGCTATCATGTAATGTGATGCTTCTTAAAAATCCATTGTGTGCAAAACCTCGGAAAAAAACAAAATTACCATAATGTCAAAATTCATTTACTCAGACGTTCTGGCCATTCTTCACAATAGTAGATGCATTATCGGTTCTTCTTCAAATAAAAGTTATTGGGTATTATTTTAATATTACGTATTCATTTTGTACTAATAAATTTCATTCCATGATGTCGTTAATGAATACAGTATTGTTTTATACGCTTTTGGGGAAACCACACAGTGTCGAATTTCGGACGTCTTTATTTGAATTGGAAACAACGACCGATAATCTTTGTTATGTACACAAAGAATGGATTGAATAAAGTAAATAATATATTGCATTGTTCATTGTAACCTTAAGGATCTCGCTTTCAAAAATGACCTTTCATTGCATTTAAAGAATTGACAGTGTTGCTATAAATTTCGGACATCGGATTTAAATGGTCCTTTAAAAAAAGAAATATTTGTAAGATTAGCAAAAAATATTGTATTTCTGTAATTCGTCTTACCCTAAAATATAAGAGTCAGTTCCTTTGAAAGATCTCAAGAGACAATTGAAGCAATCCTTACCCATTATATTTTTATTAAGCTAATAAAAATTTCTTTTATTCTTGGATTTAGTATTTAACTTTAATCCTTTCATCGAAATTATTGAATTGAAAAAATTAAATGCCTTGAGCTCACTTGGGGTTGTTTGTTGATTGGCTCACTGATATTGAATTGCTGCCAAACGCTTGTTGGAATGTGTTTACCATTAACTAAACAGCATATCAGAAGTATTTCGAAATCTTAAACTTTATTTTATATAGCATTTTGTACATATTGCACTCCGCTATATTCAGCAAAATGGCAAAAAATGAAAAATATACATATAGCCAAGGGCATACCACAGATGAATTATATTAGAAATTAGAAGTGTCAAGCAATAATTTCAAAAGCTTGTTTCGATTCTAATATTGTACAAAAGAGTCTCAAATTGTTCGCTTAAGAGAAACATGATACGAATAATATTTGCATTTTTGTTGCGGGGTACATATAATGGAAGTTTTTGTTCTTAATAATTTTCAAAACAGAATTAAAATAGGTTACGTATGAAAAGCAAAGCTCAATAAAATATGTTTTTCATAGGCTCTAGATGAACAAACGCAGTAAATTTTTTAGAATCGTTTTAAAATTTATGTTACACATTTCAATGGTTAATAAACAATTTGACTTACATTCGAATTATCCAACTTCCGATTACTAATACTATTGCCTAACATAAAAAATTTTTAAATTACAAATTATTTGCTTAATTATGAAGAGTTTGTGTAATCCTTTCAATTAATAAAAATGCACAACCTTTACAATTGCTTAAGCTAATGGTAAAGCAAACTCATGGAAATGGGCCTAGCCAAGCATAATATCCCGTCACATACATGCAGATTTCTATCTATATTTCCATATATATATGTATATATATATATATATACTATTTAAGGCCATTTTTAAATTTTTTTCTTATTTTTAGCGAGAGTCACAAAATGGTACGAAGAACGTACCTTTTTTTGCAAGCCCATATTTTGTATGAAAGATATTTTAAATAGTGTTTTAATATTTTTGGATAACATTGTAAAAAATACACTATTTTTCAGAAAAAGTTTGATGCCTTGTCTATGACTTTTACTACTAAAGTAAAACCTTTTGGATGCCTATTGTTCCATTTGTTTTATTGTGACACACATTTTTACATTTATTATATA
Organism: Hofstenia miamia; assembly: GCA_900660155.1. Lineage (NCBI taxonomy): Eukaryota > Metazoa > Xenacoelomorpha > Acoela > Hofsteniidae > Hofstenia > Hofstenia miamia. The sequence goes on from CABFPE010000077.1 coordinate 205,126, forward strand.
ACAAAACTGATTTTATTATATAATTTCATAAATTTGGCATAGTTTAGCGAATTATTTTTAAAATGTTATTAAGTAAAACTGAAGATTGATATGATGAAGAATTTCATGGCTACAGCTCATGCTATAGAATATGTCGTAGCAATTTAATATTTAACAAAACCCTATTGACATATCTAGGTTTACTGTTTCCTCTGTGTAGATAAAAGCTAAACGTTTTCATTAAATTTTACATTTGGATTAGTTAACTAATCTCCAAATACTTTCAGTGCAAGTCATTTATGCCATAATAAGTGAAGTGCAGGTTTGTCAACGAGCCGAGCTTCTAACGAGCCGAGCCGAGCTTGAGCAGAGTATTGAATATATAACTAGCCAAAAACGAGCCTTTTTTAAGCAAAGCAAATTTATGACACACCTTGTTAATTTGATTATGCAGATTTTTTTTATTTTTTCATTCAATATGCCATTCTTATAATCTTATTTTAGAAATGTTTATTAAATAATAGGAAGAGCTATGTAAAAAATATTGGGCTGAAAGGAGCCTCATTGAAAGATTTTATGTGGCGAGTCAAGCCGAGCCAAACTTATTCAAAATTTTAATGATTCGAGGGCAGCTTAGAAGTCTGGTGAGGTGTCATTATCTTTGATCATTGCTAAAAGATAAAGTGATTCCAACACAGAAAGAATTGAGAAAAATAGTGTAGACGATCTTGTCGCATGCGTAGATGATCACGTTTCTAGAACAATCTATATAGAACAACAGGATGTCACTGAATATCCGAATTGTACATCATTTTCTGTTTCTTACTAACGGTGACTTGATAAAGTATTAATATCTTACGATGAATATGTGAAATTAAAGAATTATGACTTGTAGTATGAAATTTTTGATATAATATAAAAAAAGGTGTTTGGTTGCGCAGTGTGAATTAAAGTCTATTCCAAATTCACCCTGAAAGTAAAGGAAACATCATGTTCACAAAGAGAAAAAGTGTTTGTGTGTTGGAATCTATCCACCATCTTTCTAAAAGAAAAACGAAAATGATTCAACAAATGCAGATTTAATATTTTGAAGAATCAGCAACGGATGTAAATTGCGAGTATCAATCGTGACAAAATTGAAACAACTGGGACATAAAGCCCCAAAATTATTTTAGATAAACGCAGCCACCGTATTTCTGATATCCTCAAAATTATAAATTCACAAAACAGCAAGTATGTGCCATCAACAATCACATATTTAAAAAGAAACTCTTTATCAAACATTAGACAACAAAATTCAAGATGTATATGACTTTTGCAGAAAAAATAGAACATTCAGTTCATAAAGAAATTAGTTGGCGTCAATTTTACTCTAAACATTTAAATGTAACTGCTATGAAATATTCGAAATTTTTATTAATTAAGCTAAGCGATAGCATAATTTATTATAGTACATAGTTTCCCTCATTCATGCTAAACCAAATTTTTAATCATTTGTTGAATAGAATAAATAAATTGATGAATTACTATTAGACATATATTTCTTTAGTTAATTTTATTTATATAAATCTAAATAACTCCCACTTTTGAAAATTTTATCAAAAGTTCACTGATTCATGATACAAGTTTATTAAGTTAGAAAAAGTAATATCCCTAGTTTTAAAAAGCGAAGTTCTAAGAACCTGCTACTACTTCTAAAATCATGTAGTTGCTATCTTAAATGTACTGGTTACCTCAATATCAAAATTCTCAAAATATCGTCCAATTTAATAGTTAAGGCCCGAGCTGTATACCATTTGTACTGCTTCAAAAAACTCAAAAAGCCCATATAAACGTTCCCAGGTTTTCTTTATTCCCTTGTCAAGATAACAATCTGTTAAAGTGATTGTGTGTTTGTACAGATAGTTATCTGACAATATATAAATAGAAAAAGTCTATTCCATTTCTTTCTAGTAATTGAAATTGTTAATGAGTCTTAATGCAGAAGTTTTGATTAATTAAAAGTTTACTACTAAGAATAAATAAATCATTACTAACCCTAATATATACACATGCAGTAATACTGAACTTGGTTTAATCATTAAGACCAGGATAGATTGCAGAGAATCAGGATCAGAATTACAAATGTTTTATACACCAACTATTAGATTCAAGAGAAAATCACTGTTTGACAAAAAACAGCAGACACAAGCCTATTAAATACGATTACATTTTTTTCAATAAGCCTACTGTACGTTTAGTGCCTCCCTATATAATTCGATGCAACCTTTGATTATAAGCTACTATGTAGAGATAAATACTGCCCTTTATATCCAAAAACGACAAAATCTTTCATATTTAATTAGTCACAGTCTCATTTTATTGTAGAAGATGATTTCAAAAACTTTCAAGAGCTGTTTTGAGCATAATTTGTCATATATTTTTTAAAAATTACAGGCATACTCGGACATACCCGATTTTTGAACTTAAATTAACATGAATGTTTTGACTAATTTTGAAAGCATTTAGTTTAGTGATAAATCTCTCATTTAAAAACCCGGTAAACGATTTCAGTCACTTTTCCTGAAATGTCAAAAGCGATCTTCACATTTTTGTCAGAGATTGCAGGTCTTACGCTCATGCCTCTTGCGGTCTGTAGGGCTACACTTATCAGAATCTAAACATACTTGCATGCAAGAACAGCAAGGATGTATTAAGTGAGTCAGGATGCCTATAAGTTTAAAATTGAGTATTGGATATATCCAAGGCTCTCAACAGCACTGCAATTTACAGCAAATAAATTTCAGGCATATTGGCCTATTATTTGTGTTGTTCACACTCTGTCAATGCTTATCAATCCTTTCAACAGGGACGTTCAGATTTCAGACCAGTGCTTTTATTTATGTTTAAATTTGTTTTTTGTTCAATGTTTTGTAGATATTTTGTCCATTTTAAAATTCATCTTGAAGTTCCTGTTTAGTTTTTAATATTTTCTTTCAAAGTACACTGCCTTTCTCTTAACTCTGTTTAAAAACAATGTTTTTGTCTCCTATCCAGTGGCGAATGCAAGAGGGGATATGGTGGAATGCCCTCCTTAATTTTTTTTCAAACTTATTTAGATTTGTTAAATTCAAACTTTTCGGCAAAAAATTTAAAATATTTAAGAAACTAAGTCAGCAAATGCATTTTTAGAGCTAATTTTCTAATATTTTCACATCATTAAGGTTCGTCAAAATACCCAGCGTACACCCCTGATCCTATCCATGCCATGTCGGAGCTTATGTTTGAATTTTTTATCCATTCTATCTAAGAAAATATCGATGCTGTTAACAGCAGAAAGATTGCTGTTTGCTGTTAACAGCTTCTTGGAGCTGAATATGTCTTTTGTATATTCAAAAGGTTTTGGTTGCATATTTAATAAATATTGACATTGTAAATTTAAATGCTTTAGATTATTCATATAGGAGTAATACTTCATTGCTTCTACTTAACCTTATCTATGCGACATATTTTAATGTGTCTATTATAATTCAGCTGTTTGTCTTTGAATGCCTTGATTATAACACCAATCACTATGTATAAATAATCAACAATTGTGATTTTTTTATTTTACAAATATATTACAAATTGTAAAGTTATTTTTAAGCGCAATGCATTTATTTAAGAATTTAATGAAATTTGAAAAATATCCCATGTGCTTATCAATCATTTAAAAAAAATTCATGCAATTCATTTTATTTATGTCTATTTTTAAAACATCCATTAATAAAATAAGGCAAAAGTGAAGCATTTAAGAACTACGTAGTGACCGATTACCAATTCATCCCGAAGCCTCCAGCTAAATGCCTGGAACTTTGAAAGGAAATGTGTTAATTATAATATTGGACTAAAATAAATTAATTTTGTTTTAATATAAAGAAAATAATACTAAATTACTTAAGCAAATTGCAACCAACATGACATCTAATTGTCTGAGAATTCTCCCTTTACGCAGGTGAATGCAAAATAAAATGTCAACACATTTTAATTCTCTAAATTATCTGGTAAGATACGTATAACACTAATGAAAGCTTAACTGCATTTTACTAATATTCTGCTAAATATTGTAATAAATTTTCTTCTCATTTGAAATTAGTTTCAGCAGCAAAATATATTTTGCAAATTAGTACTGATGAACAAAATTAAAAGAAAAATTTTCACAACCATCTAGTTTCTTGGAATTCAATTTTTCAGTTATATGCTTGTCCACAATGCTAATGTAGAATAGAAAAAACATGAATAAATTGCATTAAATTTGCTTAATTAATATATTTTTAGAGCCACTGATAGGGCGAAATTTACCTATACACAGACACTACATGCATTTACTTTGCAGGCCATGCACTGGTTATATGTGCTCAGCATTTATATACATATTTTAAATTTTTTTTTTCTAAACTATTATTGGGAATTTTAATATGCAAATTATTGAAAGTTTATTATTTAAATATATATTTCCTTATTGTTTTCCCACGCCAATAATTTAACATATCTTTGGTTTCAAGCCTTCATTTTTAAGACAGCTTATAAATATATCGTAATTTAACATTTAAGTGCCTAGGAATTTTTAAGAATATTTGATGTTTTCTTGAGTATTTGCACATTAAATGAAGTAGTTAAGATTAGTTGTTGCTACGATCGGCTTTAGGCTCCATGGTTACATGAACACTTGGTCAGAACTGAATTTGAAGCTTTTTGCAAATAATCATTTTTAGCATTACAACATCCCAGGATTTGTAAATTTCCTAATGCCCTTGGGAAATTGCTTCAGAAAATCTAGAAATGGTGATGAGTCTTTTTAAAAAGTTACAAGCAGTTTAATGTTAAAATGACCTATTTTGCTATTTTTTCAATGTTTCTGTACTTATGTATTTGCTTTCAATAAATAATATTTGTCGAAATATATTTTTATAATTTATATTTTGGAACAATGCAATGGAAATGAATTCATCGTTTCAACATCAACGTGGAACGCATATCAAAACGTAATGCCAAAACAAAAGACCCAAAAATGACTACAAATTTGGCGAATATGAATAGAAGTTTTCCTTAAAATAAATATAAAAAAGAAGATGAAGTAAGTGTAGCGCTTGATATCACCATGTCTGATTTCTTATTCAATGGACGTGAACGCTTTATGAGATACATTCGAGATAAATTTGATAAATATGAAGATGAATCTAATGAAACTGATGTCAGTGATTCGATTCTGCATTGAAAGGTGCTCAGAACTTTTGTGCGGGAAGTTTCTAATAATTAATCAATAAAATTCATCAATGAAAGGAATGTTATTAAATATCATTTCAAAAATTCCAAATTTTAAATAGTTAAAAGCAGGAAACAAAGAAAGCATAAAAGCCGATATTTTATTCCTGACTTTTCAGATGTATATAAGTTTGTGAAAATGGAAAACTAACCAGTCTTTTATGAAAAGATTAAATAATATTATTGAAACTACATTTCCCAGCGTGAAAAAGAAGTTTTTGTTCATAATAACAAATTGTCCTTAAAATTTTATGCTTTATTTTAAAGAGAAATGTCCCAACCGATCTTGTCAACAAGCCGTAATTTCGGCTCTCCTCGGCTCGGCTCGTCACATAAAATCTTTCAATGAGGCTCGTTTCAGCTCGATATATATTTTTTAAAATATTTAGCTCTCAGAATTTTTTCCATTGCTCTTCCTATTATTTAATAAACATTTCTAAAATAAGACTAAAAGTAAGGAATCTTGAATGAAAAATTAAGAAAAATCTGCATGATCAAATTAACAAGCAGCACTATAAATTTGGTTTGCGTAAAAACGGCTCGTTTTGGGCTCGTTGTATATCCAATACTCTGCGCAAGCTCGACTCGGCTCGTTAGAAGCTCGGCTCGTTGACAAGTCTGGTCCCAAATATTCACCAAAGTGAACGTCTCTAGGCATAAGATATATTATAATTTGATATCATATAACAAATATTGTAAATTTTAATTTCTACAAGTTTCAAATGATGTGTAGCTAGGCCTACGTCAATTTTTAGAATTAGATAGTATAAATAGTAATCTGCCAAGGTGGTTGAAAGACCCCGGGGAAAGACCAACTCACACTAGATGCCACCTCGTTTCTTGAAGGCAATTAATAGATTGGTCTATTTGAAAAATATGCCTACTAGTAAGTTACTTTTAACTAGAAAATTTCAGATTAATTATTAGTTCGAGCAGAAAAGTATTTGCTAATCATTATCATCAAGAGATGGAGTAATTTACCTTAAATTTCAAAATTTGAGTGTATTTTTGGATGCAAAACTAAGTTTTATGAGATATAAATGCGTTAATAACAAGCTCATTTAATAAATATTCTTCCATAGAAACGAATAATTGATAAAGAGGAAATATTAATTGCTTCAAGGTATTGCTTTTTGGACACTGTTAATTACATCACGACATCAAAGGTAAATATCCTTAAGATATTTTGCAATTATAGGTAAGGATACATTCACCACTATTAATTAAATAACTTCACAAAGGCATTTGCAATTCATATTTTAGTTTCACATATTTGAATGAATTAAATGAAAATTTGGAGGTTGAATAACTATATCACATGTATTTGTAAGAATTGGTTTTTGTTAATTTCTGTTTATTTCTTCAAAACAAGGTTATGAAAAACATCTTGCAAACCAGATGAGATTTGCCTAATTCAAAATAAAATGTGCAAACGCAGACAAAATAAATATAAATTCATTTCAGTGCTTTATACGATTATTTGGAATTGGATTCCTACAGTAGTATTATTGACCATCTTCTGCTATGGAATGATGTTTTAATTCAAAGAAATAGAATAGATATTGGGTTGTATAATTTTGACATAGGAATATAGTAGAAAATTTTTCCAAGTGAATTATTATTTCTTAAATAGGCCTAATTTTTAAGTATATTTCTCAATTAGTAATGCAGTAGAGTTAATTTTAATAAGAATGTGGGACTTTTGCATTATATCGTATTATTATTTTTTCCACGAACTGTTTATAAGCAAACAAGGATAAAAAAATTAGTCATAAAAAAACCTATGTGTTAACGGAATTAATTTAGTTAAATTTCAAGTTGTAAGTCTTCAACAGTAAGTAGGGCGCTACAAAACGTATTTGAAATAGAAAATAAAGCAAGAACAAAGTCATATATAAAGGATTTGATTGTTGCATTAGTAAATAAACAAACCTTCGAAGAAAAGTTTCAATATATTTATACATACGCTTTGAGAAGAAGTTCAAAGTATCAATAAATGAGATTTGAAACCAGAATTTATTCTGATATCTCATTGAAATAGTCCTACAAAATTAATCAATTAAAATGAAAACCAATCTGGATTATAACACTATACTAATTACTATTGTTTCCACATATAGTGATTATACAGATGATTCTTCCAAGTAAACATTTTAGGTAAATTTAACAAAAGAATTCTGAATGTTGACCAAAATTTTACATCTTGCCACAAATCCTAACGCCGTCTCGTATCTGACGTTACAGTTCCGTAAGTCGGTGCATTGTATTCGGGAATACACCAATTGTTCCCAATTGCTCATCCTTGAATTTAACGATTTATAGCCAGATGCAGTGAGATATTCAAGGGACAAAGGTGGATGTCTCTCCTCCTGGTTTCCAAGATTGATGTTTTTGGCTAGGATAAAAAGCTTCGCAATGAAAACTAGCATAGCAGGCAATGGAACCAAAATTCAATGGCTAAAAATATATTTTAAGACATTTTATTCTTTGAGCATTTTGTTGTATTGAGTGCTGAAGATTCATTAACAAACATTTCTTCAAGTATTTTTCGACTGTTTCAAAAGTAAAAGTTATAAAGTAAAACGTAAAAATGTTCTCATTCTTAAGTTTTCTTACCCATTTTATTGTATAGAATTTAATCGTCATTATTCCTTGCACTTATAGTCCAAATCATCGAAATGAATAAATTTTATTCCATATGGTGTTTTGTGTATGATATTGTTTGATGTCGTTTTTATATGAAATATGCTAAATTTAACTAAGAAAGTCCACCTACTTTATATTACTATATTGTCTTGTTATTCTAGTTGTCTTTGTATTCTGTAAAATATTTAAAGTACTAAAAATTATGATGTTAAATTTTTTTTTAATGTTTTTTTGTGCTTGTAATATAAATTCATAATTTTGTAAAAACAGAAATCTAGATGTTTCGTATTCGGTATCTAATTAGAAAATATTGATACGAATAACTAAATTAAATATAACTTCTTCGGGTATATTCTATATATTATTAATTCCATTTTATGAATATTTAATTAGTTTCCTGCTTTCTTGCTACTTAGCTCGTACAAAGCGTAATATTGAAATTAAAATAATGAACTTAAAGCATTAACAATATGCAATCCACTGCGATATCATCCATTGTCGAAAATACCGAGAAGCCAATCAATACGACTTCAGTAAAATAAAAGAGGTACTCTCTTATCTAAATTGGTTTTAAGTGCTGAACGTAATAAATAACTAGGACTATATTTTGACTGTTTATTAATATACATATCTACTGCTGCTTAACATATTAAAGCTATTTTCAACGCCTTTTCAAAACAGTGCCCAAAATTATTGTGAAAGATTTTCTTCATTAAATGCAAAGACTGTCAAATATGTACAGCGTTGGGACAATATTCAGAATATATATATATATATATATATATATATATAANATATACATATCTACTGCTGCTTAACATATTAAAGCTATTTTCAACGCTTTTCAAAAACAGTGCCAAAATTATTGTTGAATAATATATATATTACATAATACTAAATATTAATGTTTTATAAGACCACTCACTCCCATTAGGATGGAGCATCCGACCTAAAAATTTAGTGGAACTGGAACAAAATGTTTTTGAGACGACCCAAAAATGAAGAAACTGAAACCATAGTTTTCATAATATTGATTGTAGAGGTAACACTGGAAGCAATGGTACTATGGGCTCAGAAAATTTCATGGGACTAAGTGAGACTTCACATGCTAATTATATATATATATATATATATATATATATACATTGTTATGAATTTTGCTTCATTTAGCATTAGCTGAAAAATGAATTTTTAAATATAATTGAGGAAGATAATATATTTGTGTACAAATATATTGTCCTCAACTTTTTAGATTCCGAGATTGAAATTCAATTCTAAATAAATGCACAGAAACCTTTTGATATGTTTAGTAGATGTACGGTTTTTGCAAAAGATCGCTTCATAGTGACCAGCCTGTTGGAAAAAATATTAATAAGGCCACAGTTTTCATAGTAATTTATAAAGTGTGTTGAAATTATTAATTTATGTCTGGATTAATATTTGCAAAATTCAAAATGCATCTAAGAAAATTTTATCCAATGCAAAATATATTTGCTTAAAAAAATTTTAAAATGTTAATTTAAAAAGACTACAATTCCTTTATAAAATTCAATAATGGGTGTTTTGAAATGTTTTTTTACAGTAAAAAGCACCCACAGTCTTGTAATGATCTTATTCTTCAAGACGTTTTTGTTTGAAATTCCCAGGAAACGTGTTTGTTTATTCAGAAACATCCTCTGATAACGGATATAAATTCTTAGCAATTAAAAAAGCATCTCAAAAGGTGTAGGTTGAAGTTTTGCAGAATGCTAGATATTGTATTTTACAAGGAATATAATATAAAAGATACCCTAAAAGAAAAATTGTAGTATTTGAATTCCAGTTTATAGAGTGTAACAGATTTCAAAGTGACAGGAAGCGCATTTAACAGGAAATAAATGGATACATGTGCTTTTATAAATAATCAAATCACAGTAAGTTAACATGAATTAACCAAATTGCTTTTTTAAACTTTAATGTGTGACAACTTTGAAGTCGTAAGGCCAGGAAACAAAGCATTTATATGCAAATTATATGTGTCTGTGCTTTCCTACAATGTTATTGATCCAACACTTGTTTTTCACAAGCAACTATAAATGCAAACTCATTTTTATATTACTCTTTAGAAAAGCAGTTTGTCTTAAAATATTTTACCGTAGCCTCTCGAAGTGTATTTTTAATGTTTTTTTGAAAGACAAGTTTCAAATAAAATTTATTAATTGGCGTTCCACAGAGTTTTAGTAACATTTTTCAACAGCAATAACATTTTTAAATTATCTAATAGAAAATTATTAACACAAATAAGGGTATTTTTAATTTGCAAATTCACAGTAATATTTATTTTTATTTTCAAGCTTTTCCTTTGATTTTAAAATAATTAGAAAGCTAACTGCAGTGGTTACATCTTTTATCAATTATAATATTAACTTCTTTATAATTAAATTAGTCGACAACTATGTAGGCTTATTATAAATTATTTGTATTGTACTTCAGTCAATTGGACATCCTTCAAACTCCATACAAATTAATCAAATTAGTTTTTCTCAACAGATAGATATGCATGCAAACAAATGAATATTTCTTTATAAATTGTGCAGAAGTTATTGCAAACACTTTATATTAATGGAATCCCTATTAATGACTTGCTTCGGAGCAAACATTTTCTTAAAAATTTTAACAAATATTTGAAAATTATGAAAAATACTGACTTGACACTTTATTAATAGCAATTTTTGTGGATATTTATCAAAATAATTGCAGGGTATTTTAAATCAAAATTAAAATCTTGTTTTATAGTCAGATACAGCGGGTAGCGTTTTGTTCAGTCGTGTGGCAACATTGCCTGTATCGGCAAAAGACTCACCGCTGTTGTTGTGTACCAAAATAATAAAGATGACGTACATGGCAAATAATTTTTGAACGTTTAAGATTTTGATTTCTGATCACATAGTATACAAAACAATGCGCTCGAATGTGGTATTCGTACATTTCTTTCTGCAAAAAACATATATTTTAAACTTACGTTGTAAAGATCATTGATATACAAACACATATTTATTCGAAACAATGTAATGAGCCTAGATGATTTTTTCTGGAATTACTTTATATCTACCATTTGACAAATATTTGTTCTAGTTTATTGTTAGTTTTTATTCTAAATATTTTTATTTTTCAGGTGGAAATAATTTTTAATTCTATTTGTACTCGCTCTATTCACGGTTTAAGGTTGATGTTGTAAATAGGTTGATTTCTGTGAATTTGATTTGTTTTGTACGACAACTGTTATCATTTTATAAATATCGTAAAATAAATACATGACATTAATTGTAAGAAGCATCTATGGAAATATGAATGTTGATATTCTTAGTTATTTCCAATGCCCGCCATATTGTAGGGAAAGCAAAACAACAAACGTAATCATTGTAAATTTTAGCTGTATTCAAAACTTGTAAATCCCGAGATTTTGGATTGTAAATGTGTGACCAACAGTTTAATTCTTTTATATATATAGTTTAATTTTTTAGTATAAGGAAATGATAAAATAATATAGTACATTAACAAAACTGTTATTGCTGTAAAATATTGTTGTTGACATTTAGGAAATGTTAATTTCTTGCTAAATTTTGAAATTCGTATGCAAAATATTGATTTGGCAAGTCAGAACAGGTTTACTGGTCAATAATTCGCTGTTTGTGAATGAGTCAATTTCTAGTTTTCATTTTTTAACTTTAACAATGTTATTACATAAAGATATTGCTCATGTTCAAAAATGACAATATTTTAGGCTTAATAGAATTTTTCAATAATCAATCGCAGTTTTCGTTCATTGTAAATGTAATGAATGAATTAATGATTTGACTGGGAGAAATGCAGGAATATCCATTAACACCTTCATTCATAAATCAAGGAAGAAAATAGGGAAATCATGAGTAAATTGTTTAAGTGATTGTGTTTTTGAACAAGTTCGAGTGAATCAGGAACACTTATCTTAATTTGACGAGGAAGTCATAGAGAGACCAAAGATTAATTTGCCTCTTACATTCAATGATGCATACAATTAACTTCCGGTTTCCAAACGCACTTTAGATTATCAGTGGAAGTTTCCTAAAAATCAAGCAAACTCTCTCCCGTGGAGTTACTACTAAATGTAGATTGGTCCTGAACTTATATATATATATATATAT
>CABFPE010000077.1:218196-231615 GCA_900660155.1 Hofstenia miamia
ATGTTGTGCTAAAATCTATATATAATGTAGATATGATTTTATTTTCATCAAATTCTTTATAGACAATATCTAAATATGATAATAATTGTGCAACAGTTGATCTTTTATAGGTAAAACCAAATTGATTATTTGATAGAGAATTTCTTATGATGGGATAAAGATTCCAAAATATAATCCTTTCAAATATGAGTCCAATCTTAGGCAAAATACTAATTGGTCTATAGTTCTTAAAAATTTGTTTTACATCCACTTTTTAAAATTGGTGTAATATAAGATCTTTTCCATATATTTGGAATTGAGCAATTCTGTATGCAATTTTTAAAAAGATTTAAGATATGAACGGAAAGTTCATTTTTAAATTCATATATAAATTTAGCAGGTATATCATCTAATCCACATCCACTTAGCGTAATCATATCTAAAAGTTTACAAACCATATCTAAGTTTATTTGGAATTTCATTATATGTTTGTAATTCAAAAGAAGAAAAAATTCGTCGTTTTCTTCGTAAACAGAGGAAAAGTAGTTGTTAAATAAATTGCTAGCATGTAGTGGAGCTTCTGCAATAATTTCTTCAAAATATATTGGGAGTGGAATGGGTGATTGATTCAGAGATTGTAAAAATTTAAAACATTTATTGATATTTTTTGCAGAACACAGACTTTCAATGAATAAAAACTTTATCTAATTCAGCAGATAGAAATACATCGTTACATAATTGATAATAGATTTCATTTGGTTTTAGTAGTTTTTTTATAAATAATTGCATCTATTAAATAAATGAATTGTGTGAGATGTAAAATATGATTGAAAATCATTTCGTTTATTTCTCTTCTTAGGAACATGTAGTTGAATACTTTTAAATAATTCATTGTACCAGAAATTTGTGTATATTTCTGTATCTTTTGACATCTCATTAAACGAAAACAATGAACATAGGTAAAATGCCGTTAGGTTTTTATGATCTATCAAATTAAACGAAAATTTTGATTTACTAATTGATTTATCATTTATATTAGGAAGTGAAATATTAGTGTTCAGGAATATAATACAATGATCAGAGAAGCTTAGCATAGGAGATATGAAACAATTTTCATCATTTTCCAAATTAGTATCATTTATAAATATTAAATCAAGAGTATTTCCATTGATATGTGTTGGCTAAAGTATTTAGGTTACCAGCTTGATCAAGTTTATTGCGTAAGTCATTCAATTTTAAATTTATAAGTTATTTAATTTTTTTTCTACAATTCGCTTTTGACTAATATCAAAAACAATTAGACAAGTAAAACACCTAACCAATTCTTTGGAGCAAAAAAGTTGGAACAATTTTACTCTTTAACTTTATATTATACTGAACACTGAAAATCATTCCTTAATTATTTCTATTTGCAAGCAAGCCACAAAAAATCGTCAATTCTTAATTTCGTATATCATTTGAGGGTATTAAATAATTTCTATATTCACATTAGTAATGTCACTGGGTAGAGCTTTAATCACTTATGTATTTAGGCTTATCGCATATTGCACCTATTGATCAATTTTGTTGCTTTGTTTACAAGTTTAGGTATTTATTTCAACAACAACAAATTCTCCAGAGCCTTGCCGTAAAGTTTGTTAGAGCTTTTCATGCATAACAAACTCCAAAGCAATCTTGTATCTGGAGATATACAAACTACTTTTTTGAAAGTTTTTTCAAGGTTGAAGGATATTTTATCAATACTCGATCCTTCACAGTTCTGAAATTCAATAGGCGTTTGCTCGGCTTTCACTTCTAATATAGGACGATTGCGCCAGTACACTATACTATATGCTACCCTGTTAACAAAAATAGTGTCGCTTATTTTAACTCAAGCTTAAGTTTTAAGATATGCTTCTCTCTAGTGCTAGTGTAGAGAGATCCTTCATTAACTATTGCAACATTTTAACTCATAAACGTATAAGCATAACAGAAGAAAGCTTGTCTAAGCATCTATACATTATTATTAATAATTGGCAATTGAATTCACTTTCTTTTGAATTCACATTGTCTTTTGTTTTTGCAGAAAAAGCAGAATTCTTGGAGACAAAGGAAAGCACAACCTAATTTGTTCAATTTTTGCAAGCAAATTATCGGAACACCAGTAATTTTATATTTTCATAAAATCGTACCCACCGTCCAAAAGTTATCAACTTTCATAATTCTGCTTAGTGAGAGCCCACCTATATGCATACTATGTTAAAAAAATTAAGGCTCATAAATAGCATTTGATGAATTTAAGACAAGTTGCTCATCATCATATAGTTCCAAAATAAAATCCAAAGCGACAATAATTCCGTAAGTATCCACTTCTCAACCGCTCTACTTGATGCATTCAAAACGTAGAATTTTGTTGTTATAGAACACCAGTAATTTTATATTTTCATAAAATCGTACCCACCGTCCAAAAGTTATCAACTTTCATAATTCTGCTTAGTGAGAGCCCACCTATATGCATACTATGTTAAAAAATTAAGGCTCATAAATAGCATTTGATGAATTTAAGACAAGTTGCTCATCATCATCATATAGTTCCAAAATAAAATCCAAAGCGACAATAATTCCGTAAGTATCCACTTCTCAACCGCTCTACTTGATGCATTCAAAACGTAGAATTTTGTTGTTATAGAACACCAGCATTGGATTAACCACCAAGGAAAATATATACGTGCTTTTGCCATCAATGCAAGGGGCAACAAAGAGATGTTCATAGTCGCATTTTCATTGTTAGCATAGTATTGAATGAAAGTATTCGAGTTGTTTAGACGTTTCAGATCTCAATGTTGACTCGTTTAAAATAATTTATTTCACATTTTCTTTTCTGAAGTATCATCTTAAGCGTCCATATTTCCAAAAGAATCACATCAATTCATCATCTCTATCATGACAAGTAACTGCAAATGCAATAAATACTTTAGCTATTTCAGATGTCACACGCAGGTTCAACAAGTACATTTTCTGAAATAGAAATGCACTGCAAAAAATGGTAGTGTAGCCGGCCATGGTGATGATGATGAAGTAAATAACACTATGACAACTGATTCAAGGTTGGTGCTTGATATCACTGCTGATGATATTGATTATTATTGTATCGCTTATGGACCCAATGACTAACATCATAGTGCATCTTTCGCGAAGTCTAAAAGCAATTTCAGTCATATCCAATCAGAAATTTTTTGTGGCACCAACCAATTGTGGGAAATACAAGAGGAAGTTTTTAATGTATTCACAATCAACAAAATGCGTTTATTGTTTGTGTGTAAAGTGTTTGCTTCAAATTTTTTCAAATTTTTCTAGAAGAGGAAAGATATATAGAGAAGTTCAATGGGATAGGATGCTTGGGTAACACCTCAGGGAATGGAATGGAGATGAATTCTCGCCACATCACATTTATGATTTGTTGGGCTAGTCCTGGTATTATATGCTCAATTATAGGGAGTAATATAGACTTCCAAATCCAAAGAGAGACGGCATCGAATCCTATTTTTATTTGTGACCATATCTAGTGATATCCATCTCAAAAGTTAGTGCATAACTATTGCTATTATTACTGCTTCTCATTATCGAAGATAGTTCCTCTGCATCAAACTGAATTTGTAAAACTTAAAAAACTTGTCACAGTATTTTTTCTCAAATTTCTGATTTTCTAAATGAGCAATCAGCTTGGTACATTAACTCACTAAACAATGCTTAATTAAACCTCCGCAATTCGTAAGAAGATAGCGATTTTGAATAATATATATTTATATTGCATGAAATTCTAAAATAAATCTAATGTTAGCATGCTTTATTGTATATTTAATATTTGATCTTTCTTAATTTTCTTAATGAAAATTGCTTCACCGATTTTTGGATAGTTTGATCTTATTAAAGGAAGATCTTAGTAGTAAAGGATTTCCTCATCTTAAATCAGTTCTACTGACTTGCTTCGTCATTCTTCCAGATTCGAACATAAATTAGAACTAAGAAAATAATATAACTTAAAGATACATTTTATCAAAATCTCAATGGCAGTGATTTGTCTTCAATGCCCACAGTTTGGAGATTTTCATGATATACAGCGCATTTTCTGGAAGACCATAGAAATTCGATTTGGCATCGGAATTATTTGCAAGCTTTCGCAAAAGAAGTTTACCTCTCCCTATGGCCTTCCCTTTGACCTCCTACATCCTATTCTGTTTTCAGCGCTCGGAATAGATCTACAATTTTGCACCAAGCATCGGCATGTGTATATGTATATTAATAGATGTGGTAGTGATTAATTTATTTTTTATAGTTAAAAGTTAATTAATAGTTAACTTTTTATTTAATCGAAATTCTGCGCTAATAATTATTGACAAAACTGAGTTAAAAGGGAATAGATGTTTTCCTTTTGAAATAATTTCAAATAATCAGTCAAGTGACGAACGCGTCTTTTTAACAATGTAACCAACACAACTACGTGCAATGAATATAATTGGAAGTTGTTGTAAAAAACCTAAATTCAAAATTTAAAATACTTAAGAAAAACTGTAAAACAACAATAATGCTAATTTTCAGATAAACTATGACCTCGCTAAAGCAAAGATTTACTTGAATTATACTTGAATTTATCCTTGATCGCTGAATCTAAAAGCAAAACCGCACATGAAGAGGTATCTAAGATATGACGGTTATTCAATAAAGTCAGCCAAACAAAAGATGGAAGCAATACCCTGAATTGGCAATCATGACAATTTGGTTCCGGTCCCTCTGACCAGAGTTGACCGCTCAAGTACCCAAGTTACCCTCATGTGGGTACCGGCTTTGACCGGTTGACACGTTATAAAGTAGCTGTTTTGATCGCTTAACCTGGTTTCACCGTATTTATAGGTTCAATTCTCTTTTTGACAGGTTGTGACCGGCATTGCTACTTCAGTTCATACTTTTTTGCATTGCATAATTCCTTTGTACAGTTGAAAGAACGTGTATTTAGCACATTAGTGTTTCAGTTATCGGATTTACCATAAACATCTCATTGTTCATTCAAAGGCACAAACCAAACAATCGAGGCAAATCACCCATTGCTTTGAATGTTGCAAATTTTAACAACGTGTTCTGTTTGAGTATTGTTAACACTATGTAAGTAATTATTCCGTGATAGATTTTTTAGTTTAATGGCTCTCTGTGATTACCTCCAAACATCGATTTGATGATTTTGAATCTTAATTTTAAGTCTAATTAATAGGCATGACTTAACTACCGTAGCGATCCGGAAATCAAAATAACCCCTTCAATGTCGGGGTTACTCAAACAATGTTTAACCATGTAAAACATCTGGCGACCTCAGGCACGCAGAGTGCTGATCTGTGTTGAGTCTTATAAGCAGAGTGAAGCCGAAAGCCGAACTTCAATTGAGAGGGTTGCACCTTTCCTGCTTTGGCCAACCAAGGCTACTAACGATTGTAACATAGAAAGCACCTGCTGGCTCAGCTAACTGTGACACAGCAAAGCTGCCTCACAGGAAATGGACATCAAATTCTGGCCTTGGCATATCTCACAGGCCAGAAACAAAAAGTTATCATTGCATGACTGCCCCATGAGACGCACCTTCTACCCTGGTGTTTTACATCCACTGTAGGTGCGGAACTCATCGCGGCCATCGCGTGTTAGCTCAGCGCCACCCTTCTGGATCGGCTTTCGCCTTTCTTAAGATAAGCATTCCGGTACGAGTAGTTAATTAAGCGTGACGTTTACTCTGAAAATGTAATCTAATAATGAATTATGGGATCTTATTCGCTTGTTCCTTTAATGCACAGTGGACATGTTTACTAACAGTTCCAAATCTACAATTACGATTCATTTGCAATATATAACGGTAAAAGTAAAAAGAAGAGTTATAATTAAATATGGTATTATTATTTAGATACTTAGATTCTTAGAGCTCTTATTACAGAATTTATACCAATGAATTGACATTCAATGTTGAAATGGCACTATTACGTTATGTACTTTAAAAAGACGACTTTGACCAACGTTAGTGTATTGTAATAAACTTTTTTGGAAATTACACCGTATTTACAATCATATTTTAGTAAATACAATTACGGTAATTGTCACGTGCTTTCGCAGCTTGGAATTTGAGAGGTTCCCAGCCTAAATTAGCTGACCGGTATGATCAGAGACATCTCAAAGTGACCGGTTTTAAACGATGAAGTGAAATTAGGGGTGACCAGATACCGACCGGCTTTCATCTCTGAGCCAAACCTTTTAATTTTTGGTTCTTTGAAAGTAATATACAGCATTTAAAGGTTAAATCTGCAACAGTAGGCATTGATAAGCGTAATTCTTTAGAAAAAATACCCAAACAAAGACAAAATTATATTTCGTAATTCAAATGCTTGAAACTAAACAAATAATAAATGAAAAACAAGAAATAATCAGAAAGGAAACACTGCATATGATTACATTGTGAACTATTTCGCTATATCATGAATTTTCGGGTCACATTGATTAAAACTCAGAAGAATTTATCACGAAGTGTTTACAAACCTTAGTGAAAAGGTAGCAATATATTCGTACATTAGCTTTATTCAGTTAACTCATAGTGGCGGCAATTGAATGAAGAAACTAATAACGATTTTTTGTTTAAAAGTAATGAAATTGTTCTCAACTACTCTTTCTGTTACTGTCCCTTATTTCAATTTTCTTAAAAAGACTTTTAACATTGGTTGTTATTTTATTGACATTAAAATATTTAATTGAAAAGGTAAAATAGCTGCTGAAGGATATTCAGAAGAAAATAATGTTTCTTCGGCTGAGAGGACTACTTTGGGCGTTCATTCATTGAAAAATATATTCTTTACTTCGCGCATAAAAATGGCAATTTAAAACTGTCTAATTTTAGAAGCTTTCTGTTGAAGACTGGAATGAGAAACGCAGAAAAGCCTTCAAACTTTCTCCTCCAATGGATATATATTAAAGAGTTAAATTTAGCGTTGTTTTAATCGTGATGTGGGGAAGCAATTAACGATGAATGCAATTCCAATGACTCTCAGTATAATTAAAACGTAAACTACTAAAAATTATGATTTTATTAGCTCTCATTGAATTTCAATTAATGTTTAAAATTACAAATTAAGGTGTCAATCAAAGTTATTCTGCATGTGAATTTAAACCGCAAGCCGAAGGCAAAGGATGAAGAGCACCCACCCACATTAATTTGCGACCAGTTTTCATATAATATTTTTGCTAGATCACACTTTCATTAAGTCATAAATCTATTGGTCTGAAGCGAAAAACAATAGTTTGTGCAAAGCATCAAAAGGGTATCTGAAATGATCCGAAACGATTTTGGGATTGTTTTGGGTTCAGATAATAAAATAAGCATTTTATTGTTGTGATTTTTCCCTATGCTGTATACTCTTTTTGCTTGCTCAATTTTGTTTTGTTTATGTAGTAAATTTTCATGTACGTTATTTCATGAACTTTCGGACTAGGTTCAAACATCTAACTTTCGCCGCAGATTCGAGCATTGATTCTTTGGTGGAGGACGCGATTTGCTTTTGGGTGGGATTTATATTTTTGTAGATGTTTACATTCTTGAAGTTAATGAGTAATGTTATGGTATCTTTGACTTTATTTCTCCATAACAACATCTTAAGAAGTTAATATTTACTAGACTAAGGATTGTGAGGCTTAATATTTTATGGTAATTGTTTTATCTTTCAGTGTGGAAGCTACGAAATTTTTGCATCATAATTTGCTGCAAACTCAATCAAGAAATTTCATACAAACAATGAAAATAGTGTATAAGCACGATTTTCTGATTAAGGCCATTCTGAACTCTTCAGAAACTATAAAAGTATTACATAAGTATATTGGTTTTTAATCTTTAATAATTTTTAACAGCATTTCATTCTTAACCTAATTGATCAAAGTTGAAAATCTCAAGGCAGAACTCGTGATGGTTATAGATTATGTAGCTAATTGATTAATTTACAAAGGCCCTCTCAAGTTGAAACAATAATTTGTTTCTAACATTCGAAAACAAAAGGGTAGATCTATTAACATTATAGGAACTTAGTTAAGTACTATGGGTTGGGATGCATAGTGCGAAATGTTCAACACCTGGTAGAACATAATGAACCTTTAAGTTTTTATTCGATTCAATTTCTTTGCCCCGATCCATATTTAGCAAATACATTGTAAGCTTATATCAAGCATATGCTCAGTTCTATCCTACGTAACCCATCTTCATCCGACCGAAGTTTCAAATCTGCATACTTCACTGGTAGAAAACTATTTAATTTTATATCAAACATTGTTTCGATCGTTCATTTCTAGTAACGGAGTGTTAAATAGTTATCTACAAATATAAGTATTTTAAAATATTAGTTCACAATCTACTTCT
Organism: Hofstenia miamia; assembly: GCA_900660155.1. Classification (NCBI taxonomy): domain Eukaryota; kingdom Metazoa; phylum Xenacoelomorpha; order Acoela; family Hofsteniidae; genus Hofstenia; species Hofstenia miamia. Next base: position 226,586 of record CABFPE010000077.1, read on the forward strand.
AGTTTTTGAAAAAGAAAAAAATTTTTTGCTGATATGAATTTTCATTTGAATAAGTCTCTCATATTAATGCCCTCACAGAGATTCCATAAAGGGATTTTGTTGTTTACAGTTGCGTTAAGCTTTCCTTAAACTATAATGAGATGGTGCAGATGGCCTTATGCGGTTTAAGTAAGCCATGGCTTGCATGTAAATCTTGCTTAATGTGTTTCAGAAAGATTAGAGTCCATAGTATGAATGACATTTCATATAAAATAAAAGAAGAGATAATATAGAAAATCGAAGAAAACATTTACATTTTATAACTGCTATCCCTTGAATTTTTTGAGATATTATTTGTTTTTATAAGACTAAAATTGTATAAATAAACACTCCTTTTGTTTCAATACCCTAATATATTGTGAATCTTAGAGATTGGTTACTTGTAGCATTCGTATTATTCAAAGCTCAATATTATATTTATAAAATAAACTAAAATTCATGCGTTATATTTAAGTTCAAAACGATGACTGAGGTTTACCCATTTCTGAGAAGAAAGATCAAATTATCTAACAATGACCTAAATTTATATTTCAAAGTTCTTTATCTAGGAGTAATATTTGTACAAGTATTGATAAAAAAACTGTTCAAAAAAATGAAAATCCTAGCAGAAAATTTTTCATAAAATCATAATCTTTATAATAAATTTAAGTGTAAAAGATATATTCAGTTGCATTTATATATACATGTATATATATATATATATATATATACAGGGTGAGTCAAAAGTTTCTAAAGAATTTATTCAGCTGTAATGAATATAAAAAAGCATCATCAACGAAAAATCTGTATATATTTAAAAAGTTCAGAAAATGAATATTTTAAAAGGATCAAAGGATGTGTTGAAAATGTCCTCCGTTTTGCTCCACGAGAGCTTGAAGTCTGAGTTGAAAATTGTCAATGGCCGCCGCCGTCGTTTCGGTCGTGATCCGTGAAATTGCAGAACAAATTCGTCGCTGAAGTTCTTCCAAATTCTGAGGCTTTTGGCAGTGATACACTTTGGATTGAAGGTCACCCCAAAGCCAAAAGTCACACGGATTCAAATCCGGTGACCGCGCAGGCCAGGGCTGAGGAAAATGTCGGCTTATCACGCGTTGCGAACCGAAGTGATCCAGAAGAAATTGCTTCACTGATTTTCAAACTTTTTCACCAAATTGGAGACACTAGCCAGAGAAAAAGGGTCCCTTATCAATTGCCGCTTCTGTTTAAACATTCTCATAGCTGATGTCGCTGATTCTCCACTCAGATAATAACATTTAATAATGTCGATTCGGTCCGACAAATCAATATGGCTCATGGCTCTCTCGTCAGTTCACTGCTGCAGAGCTCGCGTCCTTTCAAAATGATTTTAAGTCTGATGAAATGAATTTAAAGTCTGATTTTAAAATGATTTTATGATCTTCATTCAAATATCGATATGACAATGACGTTTCTTTAACATTGAATNATATATAATATATATATATATATATCCGTGATAGTTGCCTCTTTTGAGCCAATTGTAGGCGAACATGTGTCTGCTGAATACCCAGATAATTGTCTTTGTTTACTGTAGGGATATCTGGTATCTGGTAAAATTTTAATAGTTTACCGGATAATATATTCTGAAATAAAACTTGATTTAAAAATTGAATTATCGAGAAAAAGCTATATTTTTTCCATGATATGGAAGTTGTCATTCCAAAAAATGTTTTTCTGACATTTCAGGACGTAGTTTATCTAATTTTTATATATTTTCATTCAATATTAATTGAAAACTGAGGTTGTTCTTCATTAATAATTAGAGCAACTCAAAGTCATAAACGTAATATTTTTCTGTCGGTCTATTTTGCAGTCTTCTTAAAATGAGATGGCTTTTGGACCTAGGGTGCAGTTAAATAGGAAATTATAAAGTCATAATTGCATATTTTGTTTTTTGAAAAATGCGGTCATATTTGTGGCTAAAATGTCATGAATGTCATATTTTGGCATAGTTTCATTAAATTTAGAAAAAAACTTAAAAATTAATGCTGGAATGTGACTGCATTAAATAATTTGAACTAGAATATTCATTCAATTTTAATTAATTACTAACTAATTGCTGACCCGACCCAGTGATCGACGTGTTTCTTGTACTAGCCATGTATGCTAGCAGCTGAAACTATATTAAAGGAACTATATACATTATTATTTCATGGATTTAGCGAGGCACATGTGTCGCAGAACTGTGCCATACGTATTCACGCAAAATATATGAGGGTTGACAATCTAATTGCTTCAATTAAGACTGCTATTATAAAAAATCAAAGTTTTTCAATGTTTGCCAGAGTTGAAATTCCAACAGATGTTGTTATTACTCTCACCCTTGATCTTGCAAATGATAACTGTGAAATAATCGCTTAAATAAGTCACACTTAAAAAAATACCGATTTCATAAACATTTAATCGAAATTGTATACGAAGTTACGAAAATGTCAAGCAACATCTGCTACAGTTGAGAGATGCTTCTCTATGTTGAGAAAACTCTTGGCCTATTACAGAAATCTTAACCACAGTAATATATGAAAATTTATGTCCTGTTATTATAAATTAGTGAAGCAGTTGCTATAAAAAATTATGTATTTGTTTTATATCTTGTTCTAAGTAATAGAAAAAAGTTTCCTATTGCCTAAATGGATCATTTTTAAAAATGGATGATCATATTTTAGGGTATATTTAACTAAATTCCGTCATATTTTGTCATAAAAATAAGGTCATATGTTGTTTTTTAAAATTAATATTTCTTGTTGCCCTAGAAAAAATTGAATATATTATCCGGCATCCGGTAAATTATCCGGTATCCGGCAGTCAAATTATCTGGAATAATCCGGTATCCGGTGTATTCAATTCACTATCTGGATTCCATCCCTAGTTTACTGTTGTATCAAAGAAGAATGGTGTTAGAAAAAATGATGATGTGAATTCAAACCAAATACCAACTTTAATGGGATGCAAACTTTTGGTTAGGGTATGAGTTGGTTTCAATTCATATCCGGCAATTATGTCTATTGATATCTCCATTCATGTGTAGGTATGCTTCGTCACTCCATAAAATAACGGTATTAAATTGCGATTACTGGAAAGCCAAATTGCAAAATTAGCGCCCTTTTCTTTGTCATCTTCCGTAATTTCCTGTAATAAGCGTATTTTATAAGGATAGAGATTCAAATGAATGCGCAAATTGCGTTGGACACTGTTTTGGGTAATACCAGATTTTCTGCTTACAATTCTGGTAGATGTTGATCCAAATTGATTTTTCATATCTTCCATTGCATTTTTCACTACTTGAACTCTAGAAGCTACCAGACTAGGTCTTCTTCATTTGGGGGCATCATGTAGGCTTTACTTCTTCTCAAAATTTTTCACTAGTCATATTACGGTTGTGCAATCACATGGATCTTTAACAATATTCCTTTGTTTCTTAAACATTCGCAAAGCAGCTTGTGGACTGTTGTTGCTGGCATAATAGCAGCGTAGTTAATCTCGTCTAGTTTCCAAATAAATTTCTGCACAGCAAAATTCTAAATACAAAATAATATTAATGTTAACACAACTCATTTATTTATAACTACATTTACGGACCAATCCAATGAAAATAAATGCAGCAGTTAACATACAAGCATAATGCATATAGCTAATTAAAATCCTGCGTTACTTATGCCTCGCCCTGTATATATCATTAGGTAGTGTACACGTGGTAGGATACCTCTGCTACTGGTACAAATGTATTGTTATTGTTCAAAGTATGAATTCTCATTCCTGTGTTATGGTGTCACAGGTTATTATCAGAACGATGCTTTTTAAGATGAAAATGTAGTGAATGTCTGCTGGCTGATTTAATTCTATTTATCATTATAATAATAGTATTTTTGAAGGAGATATTTAAGCATTATCTTCACCAAGTTTTACCTAGGGCTAGCAAACGTTTTGTCGTATTTATCGAGTAAGTCGAGGTTGGAGTAGCAAGGTAAAATGGCTTAGTACATATGACATAAATATATTCTATAAAACTTTTCATTAAATGAACTTTGCAATAAAAATAGCTGAGATTGCTATATTGTATGATTTCTTTAAAGCATTATTAATGCGGTATTTGAAATTTATTTTTTTTAGTCTGCCTGGTGAATGACCTTTTAGATTCAACTGGTACTCTATTTTTAATACCAGGATTTTAAAGAAGCAATTTATTTTTACTTTCTGGTTGAGTAACATGTCCATTTCTTCAAAATTCCGAAGAATATCTTCTGTTATTAGCATTTGCATGTTCATAAAGTCGTTCTTTTTGTTTTCTGATGAAATTGTGAAAGCTTCAACAATGTCATCAACATAGATAATTTCACAAATTTACCTTTTATAATAAAAATCATTGTGCAACTCGGAATAATGAAATAAGTGTTATAAGCAGCGAATAGAATAGAGATAAACAACCATCTGGAGGAATACCTACATTGACATGGACCATGAGGGCACTATAGCGTGTTGAAATGATTTTTTGATGGCGGCCATCTAGATATAATTTAATGATATCTATAAACCATGAACTATTTGAGTAATATACTTGCTTATAAATATAATAGATAACAGTTTAACTGTATTAAAATCATTGGAAGAATACTTAAAAATAACGCGAACATAGGAGAGTATTCAAATATCAAGTGTTGATGAAATACAATATATTTACAATTTACTGCATAAATGCCATTCAAATTTTCATACACACAAAATAAATTCAATATGTTCATATTACTATATTGTTTATTGAATAGTCTCTCTTTGTTACGGTTATTAATAATGTGGGTATCTGCAAACTTATTATTGGTGTTGTAATTATTATATTAAAGTTGTTTTCGTCCCATGATATTGATGTATGAAAATTTCTGACATTCGATAACTTGAGAGATACTAGTTACGAATTGGCACTTAGCATCCCCGATGTAAGAAATATATATATATATATATATATATATATATACATA
>CABFPE010000077.1:259990-270274 GCA_900660155.1 Hofstenia miamia
TGAAATTTGCAGCATTACACTTTGTAGTATTAAGAAGCAGCGACTACGGCAAAGAAATTCTTGGCTAGTGGACAGCTACGGTAAAGCATTACGGCTAACGGCCGGCTAAGGTCACTAATCAAAGATTTTGCTGTCATTCAAAATTGGACCTATGATAATGAAATGAAGTTCAATGTTAAAAGATTTTAATTATTTTCTTTACAAGATTCAAGCTCGATTCAAATAACGGAGAATACTATAAATTCATAAGATTCTGTTAAAGACCTTGGAGCTTATATTTCCAAAAATCTGTCATGGAAAAGTAATATCTCTAATAAAATTAAAGCAGCTAACTATACATTCCTTTATCTTAAGCGTAATATTCCTTTTAACACCAATACACATATATAACACTATGTAAAATCTAAACTGACCTACGCTTCTTAAATATGGTATTGCAGTTCTTCGAATCTTAACATACTTGAAAAAATGCAAGGATCCTGTACAAAATGAATATTACCACTTGGAAATTATAAGGAAAGATCATTAAAATTGAATATATTGCCTATTTTTTTGTATTTAAAAATTTCAGATCTGCTTTATCTCAACAAACTTTTAAACCATAAAGTAGATTTAAATTATAAAATCGCACTTCAACAAGAAGATCAACCAAAACAGTTTTCACGTCAAAATATCTGAATAAAAAATCTACAAGTAATTTATTTTTGCACAGAATTGTAAAAGTAGCAAATTATGTGCATCTCCATAATGAGATTAATCTATTCGATTGTCCAAAAAGGTTTCGAAAGCAGTAAAATCATTTTTTGGAATCATTTCTCAAAATATGACAGCATTACTAATCGTTGTTTTATATGCAATTGTTCTTGTTGCAAAAAAAGAACTCTTATTTATTTTGTACATAATTTTTATTTATTTGTAACTTTCTTTTTGGAAGTAAAGTCTTTTAATAAAAAAATAGCGTCCTAGATTACTTTCAAATCGAATGGTGATTAAAATCTAATTTTTTGATCAATTAATCTAAGCTTTGCTGTCATTTTGCGCGGCTCAGTACCTAAGACCGACCTGACACGAAATCATGTAGGATTTATTCGGGTACTCGATCTCACTCTCTAATATGCGCATATTAATCAATACATTATGCAAATTATCCAATCAAATTCATAGTGTAATGCGTAANTTAGAGTGAATATCTTTTAGTTGAAATATAATACTAATGCCATTCTATTAAAAAATTCAATGAAAAAATGTGAAACTATTTCATATGAGTAAAACTATGATGAATTTATTGCCCCCTAAATTTCAAATACAAACCACGGGCCTGTTTAATTGTTCCAACTATGAACATGTTTTAATCGTTCCATTGAAATTTGCAGCATTACACTTTGTAGTATTAAGAAGCAGCGACTACGGCAAAGAAAATCATGGCTAGTGGACAGCATTACGGCTAACGGCCGGCTAAGGTCAAAATTTATTTTGCAAGAAAATAGCCTTGACCGCAGACCACTAATCAAAGATTTTGCTGTCTTTCAAAATTGGACCTATGATAATGAAATGAAGTTCAATGTTAAAAATTTTTAATTATTTTCTTTACAAGATTCAAGCTCGATTCAAATAATGGAGAATACTATAAATTCATTAGATTCTGTTAAGGACTTTGGAGTTTATATTTCCAAAAATCTGTCATTGAAAAGTCATATCTCTAATAAAATTAAAGCAGCTAACTATATTCCTTTATCTTAAGCGTAATATTCCTTTTAACACCAGTCTTTGAACAAAAATACACATATATAACACTATGATAAAATCTAAACTGACCTACGCTTCTTACATATGGTATTGCAGTTCTTTGAATCTTAATATACTTGAAAAACTGCAAAGATGCTGTACAAAATGAATATTACCATTTGGAAATTATAAGGAAAGATCATTAAAATTGAACATATTGCCTATTTTTGTATTTAAAAATTCCAGATCTGCTTTATCTCAAAAAAACTTTGAAACCATAAAGTAGATTTAAATTATAAAATCGCACTTCAACAAGAAGATCAACCAAAACAGTTTTCACGTCAAAATATCTGAATAAAAAATCTACAAGTAATTTATTTTTGCACAGAATTGTAAAAGTAGCAAATTATGTGCATCTCCATAATGAGATTAATCTATTCGATTGTCCAAAAAAGGTTTCGAAAGCAGTAAAATCATTTTTTGGAATTATTTCTCAAAATATGACAGCATTACTAATCGTTGTTTTTTTCATCTTATATGCAATTGTTTTTGTTGCAAAAAAAGAACTCTTATTTATTTTGTACATAATTTTTATTTATTTGTAACTTTCTTTTAGGAAGTAAAGTCTTTTAATAAAAAAAATAGCGTCCTAGATTCCTTTCAAATCGAATGGTGATTAACATCTAATTTTTTGATCAATTAATTTAAGCTTTGCTGTCATTTTCCGCTGTTCAGTACCTAAGACCGACCTGACACGAAATCAGGTCGGATTTATTCGGGTACTCGATCTCACTCTCTAAGATGCGCATATTAATCAATACATTATGCAAATTATCCAATCAAATTCATAGTGTAATGCGTAATGGCCTCAATGAAGCAAAAGAGACTATCATTGACGTAAAAGAACAATAATTTAGGTCGGGCCGGGCTTGGGCCTAAAAAATCGGCATAATTCCAACTTTGCTGCAATTGCTTGATGCTGGAATCTAAATTTTGTTTTATACTACCTGTTTCATAATAAGTGACCGAATTCACGATTTTGTCATAATTATTGGCAATTTAGTTTTGACGAGGATTTGATTGGATAATAATGCTTACTATGCCATTTACCTACCACGGACGTGTTGTTGTAGATGTACGATACTTGTGGACTGCAGTGTGAAGCGTTGAAAAATAGGAATTTCAGGTGTGATAGCATTTCTCTCCGCTGTGTTCACAATTTGCATTTATACAAGCTCAAACAATGGCTCCGATAAATCAACACGAAAAAAAACCAAACACAGCAAACGAAATTCGAACAGCTATTCTGGTTTTTTGTCACAAAGACACAAAAATGGTAGATTGTGCCGTGGTGCCACGCAAGAGGCAATGGCAAATTTTTGTGTATCTGGCGAAACTATTCGACGATTCTGGAGATTAGGAAGAGAAGGAGTGATAGATCCAACAAAATTTGTGGATGTAGCATCCAAAAAGAAAGGAAGGTGTGGCAGGGAAAAAAATGGGATGCAGAAAAACTCAAAGAAGTTGAAAATATCCCGTTATGCGACAGACAAACTTTGGATCGATTTGCCGTTTGTATTGGAATTCCAAAAACTTCTCTCTGGAGGCTCTTGCAGGATGGGAAATTAAAGCGACATTCCAGTGCCTTGAAGCCATTGCTCACCGACAAAAACAAAATGGAGCGACTAGATTTTTGCTTATCCTTTCTCCAAAATGATGGTTTCTTCGATGACATGTACTCTTATGTGTATATTGACGAAAAATGGTTCTACATTACATATGTAAACCAGAAGTACTATCTGCTTCCGGACGAAGAGCCTCCTGATCGATTTTGCAACAGTAAGCGGTTTATAACAAAGGTGATGTTCATGGCAGCTGTTGCGCGACCAAGGTATGATCCTAACAAGAAAGCACTTTTTGATGGAAAGATCGCATATGGCCGTTTGTGTACAAAGAACCTGCTCCGCGCAATAGAAAAAACCGCGTAAAATTGACGATTTAATTGGATGTGTGGAGAAATCTTTTATCGACCTTGAGTCGAAATGTTTGAGCGATGTCTTTCTGTCATTGCAATTGGTAATGGAGCAAATACTTGATTGTGGTGGAGGAAACAAGTACAAACTCCCGCATATATCGAAGATGAAATTACGACGTGAAGGCAGATTGCAGGAAAGAATTAGATCCAACGAAACGATTATCGAATCGGCAAAAGCCATAGTCATAGGGAAAGAAGTTTGAATATAGCGTTTATACAATTAGTTGTTAATTATTATTATTATAAATTGTTTACGTAGATAAATTTCTACAAAAGTAATGAAATACGACATTTTTTATCCATTTGTACTCTATTTTTTTCATATTGTCATTTATTTCGGAATTTTTCAAAGAGTGGGATTGGTCACTTATTTTGAAACGGAGGTAGTATTAATTTTTTGAGTACACTTAAAGTTGGATGCACAAATTTTGCAATAGGCCTACAATGCATACGTAGAAGCATAACTATGTTGTCGCAACCAGACGATTGTTTAACATGCTCTCTCATTTGCAACAATAAACATGATATAGTATTACATTGCGTTGGTTGTAAAAGAAAATTTATCCATTGTAAAGGTATTGGTTTGAATTTGCCATCGTCTTTTTATGGTTTACTAATGTGGAAATGCATAAAATGTGAAGGTATGGATAATAAAGTTTCTAATGGACTATCCATTTATGATTTTCGAAAAGCTCTTAATGACATTCCTGTTTGCCTCAGAAGCTTGAAAACGGGTATGCCTCAAGAAATGTCCAGTCACTGCTTTTGGACTGATCAAGTTAAATCGTCTGCTCGTGTTCAATGTGATCGCGCTACAAGTGTTGCCTCTGTTAAAGGTCTTCAGAAGTTTACAAACTATATTATAAACAACGCATTATTGGCACGAAATTAATAACGTCTACGTCGAAAATTATGCGTATTCCGAAAAAAAGCCACTTAGTTGTCACCTTTACATTGGTAGAGTTGTAAAGATTAGTGATGTATCCGACATTGTTTATTACTGTAAGGATTTATCATTGCCACTTATTCATGCAAGAAAAATATCTGTTGATAACTCAACGTACAGCTCTGGTCATTTTGTTTTTCAAAGTTCTGACATTGACTCCGTTTCTGACCCTAATAATGGGCCCGAAAATGTACTTATATCACGATATTTTTAAAATCAAAGTGCCCGCGTATGGCTTCGCTCACTTCTCAGGGCTTAAATTTTTTGAATAGTATTAAGTTCTCGTCATGAAATCTAAGTTCGCTCCGCAATAAGTTTTTTTATGTGTATGATTTTATTATTGGATGTGAGATTGATCTACTCGCAATTACGGAATCTTGGATTACTGATAATTCTATGGATAAACAGGTGCTCAAAAACAGTTGTCCTAATGGATATAGTTACGCTAGTTACCCGAGGCGAGACGCAAGAGGTTGTGGTCTGTGTATTACTTAAAATAAGTTGCTCGATTTCAGATGCTCGCGATATATTTTTAATAGTGGGTTTGAATGTCTTATTGGGACTGTCAAAATCGCTACAAGGACGTTATGTGTGGTTACAGATTACTGGCTGGATACTTCCAGTTTTGCTTGCTTGCTTCCTTGACTCATTCGCAGAACTATTATCCCATTTTGAGCCCCTTCACGACGATGTTGTTATACTTGTCGACTACAACGTTCACATTGGTGATATGCTAGACTCGAGTCGTCCACAATTTCTCTCATTGGTTAACTCGTTTGATTTATCTCAATCGGTTGACTTCCCACACATAGACTTGGCTACACTCTAGATTTGGTTATGACTAATTTTAGTCTTGATTTTGATTCAATTTATCCACATTTCTCTGTAATTTCTGATCATCTAGTTCAACTACCTACTGAAACTAAAGTAGTAGTTCATGATCGAGTGCACAATTATCGAAATTATAAATGCTTAAACTTAGATGAATTTTCGGAATCGGTTATGGACAAATGGGTCAATAAGGACAAGCTTCAGGGCCATAGCTACGGAGTGCAAGGCGGTGCATTGCACCCCCAAATATAAATCAAATGTAATCTGCTGCTGAGTGTTGCTAAGCCGCATATTCTTGAAGAATCAAAACTGAATTGGAAAAGAACCTTTACTAGTTCCAATGTTCATATATAGAAGACTTATTTATCTATTTTGCTGATGTTGGTAGCCGAATTCTAACTGGGTTCCCCTATAAAATACTGATTGGGTTATGATGCAAAAATGAAATTTTGCGCAAATATTCTTCATATCAGCACCATCAAATTGAAATATTCAGTAATGTGATGCCAGCATTATTATCAAATCTGACAATTTAGAAATTTTTTATAATATACTTAATATTGGTTTTTGCATTTGGAAATAATTCAATTCATTAGAATCAATTCCTAACTTATCAAACTTTTTTTTGGCTTATTTTGCTTACTTTTTTCAAACTGACAATAATAGATTTTTGCAAAAAGTCCATAGCCCGGTTTTAAAACAGTGCCATACAAAAAATAAGCTGATTTTAAAAAATTTCGATAAGACTAAAGATGTACAATAATTTTTAGGAAACGTCACTTAGTTTCATTAAGAAAACTATCCACAGTTCGAATAGGGTAATGTCATCAGTTTTTACACTGGAATGCTCCACTGCCATTTATAAGAGGGTCTTTTTCATTCTGAATCTTGCGTTTTGCTCCTTGATTGTAATGGAATTGGAGCAAAAGAAAAGAAAATCGATACTAAATTTTCTATCATGGCTAGCAGCATTTTCGAATGCTTCTGTGTTGTATGTTCAGCTATTGTTTAGGGGAGTCATTCCCATCTTAGGTTTGGGATCGAATTCTCTATTTTCAATTTATTTTATTATTTCCAAAAATCATTTTCTCACTTATCAAAATATAAATGATTTACAGCTTAGATTTGAAAAACATAGAAACTATAAAGTTTTTAATAGGCTATTTTAATATTTTTTGCATTCTTAGAAAATTTTACACATTAAGTAATTATAAAGTTAATTTATAATACAAAAGATATTTTCTAAGATTTTAAATAGTAGGTCCTTTTATATTTATTTAGTAAAAGTATTCATATGTCAAAAGAGTATTATTTTTTTTGAAAAATCTCTATTTTCTACTTCATCCTTTGTTGCTTCTAGTGCTCAACAAATTGCTCAACAAATTAATATGTATTACAAATAATGCGTAATTTGCAGAGAACTGTTTAAGTTTTTCTAGCTACTTAAGCACTTAATAATTTTATTGAGTAATGAAATTTGATATTAAATATAATTAGTCATTGAAATTATAACTACTTAAAAATGAGAAATTCTACAATGAAAGTACCAATTAAATATCATTCAAAAACCTAGGATTCAATAATTTTGGAATCTACAATATTGAAGGCACTCTAAGACTTCACCTATGTTCTTTATATATTCATCCCCTTGCAAATCTAGCATGTTTAAAGACCTTTTGCTTTAAATTGAAATTATATATATATATATATATATATAAGCCCCCGTGAAAATTTCTAGGCTAACTAGGGCACTGAAGAGCTTGATGTATCTGTAAAATTTTGAATGGTTTATTTTATTGTCTCTTAGTGAACTTAATTACCTGTGTCCTTTGGTTTTTAGGACTAAAAAATTACTGAGTCCTAAGTGCTACTATTTTGATGCTGAAATGCAGAAATTAAAGCGTTTTAAGCGTAAGCAGGAATGACGACACTTTAATAATCGAATTTTTGTCAAATCTACAATCTTTTAAAGCTGCGGTGAAAAAAATTGATAATACCCTTAGAAGGACGCGTGCTTCGCACTACCAGATGTGGATGGGTGATGCCCGTAATCTGCGTGATGTTTGGAATATTTTTAATGGTCTTTTGGGTATTAACGTTGCTATAGTATTTTCATCTTATGTGTATTTTTGATATGGTTAACTCCTTTAATGAGTATTTTACATCTAAAGTGGATTACCCTATTGGTTCTGTTGGTTATGAACCTGCTTGCATTCCACCTGTCGTTATTTTTGGGAGTTTTCCGAAATTGATCTAGAAACTGTCGATTCTGCTTTCTCTGCTCTTAGTAATGCTACATCGAGTCTTGATTTTATCAGTACTCCTATTCTAAAGAAAAGTAGTGGATTAAAAGAAATATTACATCTTTTTAGTACTTATATGAAATATGGAGTGTTCCCCGATTATTTAAAGCTCAGTGTCATTCCGCCGCATATGAAGAAAGGGGTACTGTCAAATGAGGATATCAAAAATTATCGCTCGATACATAGCTACTGCTTTTGTATCCAAAGTGCTTGAAAAGATCGTTCTTTTCCAGCTATTGGCGTTCTTCGACAATAATAATGAACTATGTGACTGTAATCAATTTGCTTGTCAAAGGTGGAAACACGGAAATATTCCTGATAACTGTTTTTTAGACGTAATCATTGCTATTGACAGCAAGGACACTGTTCTATTCTTTGACTCCTCACCTCATTCGACACTGTTAATCATTTGATTCTTTTTCATTTTCTCCGGAACCGACTGGGTGTTTCTGGTTGTGTTGTCTTGAATATTTTTAGTCATACCTAAGTGATCGCTCAGTATGTAATGATTGATGATGAACTTTCAAATAGACTCCATCTCATATTAAAATTTAAAAAATTATAATTATTATTGTAAAATCTAGTAAATTTAGAGGGAATACTTTGTAAAACAGACGATGACTTTGTAACTCGAAATATATCTCTGCATGTTCTTATTAAGGTTAATTAAGCTCCTAAAAAACGACACTTTCTCAATTATTGCATTATTTGATGATATCAACACCCTTTGTAAAAAAGCTTAGACTATTTATCAATTTGACAAAACAGAGTGCATGCATATTCACAACCGGCTTATGCGACAACACCATAATGTTCCTTGCAGCCTTAGTTTGATGGGATCTGAAGTTGCTGTTCGAAGCAAGGTGAAAATCCTGGGGGTCACAGACGAAAATCTTTGTCTAGTTAATCACATTAGTGATGTTTCGCGTCACTGCTACCACGTCCTTAGATCTATACGTAGAATCCGACACTTTATTAATCGCGAAACAATTATTGAGCTGATTAGAAGTTTATTACTACGTAAATTGAATTAATGTAACTCGCTCTATGCTGGTTTACCCGATTATCATAATTAAAACCTAGAACTCATTCAAAATAGCTGTGTCCATCGCATGCTTTGGTTTTGATCACATAACTCCTTACCTTCACGAATTACTCTGCTCTAGGTGGATGAACGCACTAAATTCAAGTTCCTGTGTCTCATTATCTAATGCTCTTCAAAGATTTTGGTATCCCTTTTGGTCGTACCAATTTTGCGTCACGTAACTCTAGCATTGTGGGTCCGAAATTATAGTATAGCATTTCTATTATTTTACGAGAGTTGACGTCATACAAAGACTTCAAGAGGCACTAAAAACGTAGCTGCTTATGCAGGGCCGTTGCTAGGGGAGGCCAGGGATCCATGGCCCTCCCTGTTGGGACACTGGGCCCCTTTCCTCTTAACATCCTGGATACAAAACTCCATAGTATTAATTCCAATTTTCTGTAACTAAGTCAGAGTAAATATATTTTATTGAAATATATAAAATACTAATGCCAATCTATTTAAAAATTCAATGAAAAAGTGTTAAACAAACTTTGCGGGGCCATGACTTCAATAAATTTCAAATGCAAGCAACGGGCTTGGTTTCATGGTTATTTCTACAGCTGACTATGATTTGTTTATTGAACTCCACCTTAGAAGGGAACGTGTTCTCATTAAGATGTGTATTTTTACTATAATAATAATTTGAATAGCTTATTTAACTTTGAATAACAAGTAATGTCAAGTAACACTAATGACACAACCTGCTATACTTGTAAATCCGTAATTTCAAATGAAGACGAACTGTTTCAATGTGTATACTGCAAAACAAACTTTCATTTACTCAAGAAGACTTGTTCCGGATTCTCCAATGCACAAGCAGATCTGCTTTTAAAAATGAAAGATCAAATTATTACCTTCTGCAATGTTTGCTCTGATGCGAAAAGGAAAGAAGCTTTTCTTAACTCGGAATTTAACATGAACAAATTAAATGAAGAACAAAAAAGACAAAATGCTTTACTATTAAAGACCATATCCAAAATAGAGAAGTTAAAGCTTGATATAGATCAATTAAACTCTCAAGCTGAGCAAAACAAAATGATTATGAACAAGATGGATAACTTGAATACTTATATAAAAAAATTCAAGACTAGCCTCGACGATTGGAAGAACAATATGAAAATAAGTCATGAGCGGATTCCACAACAAACTGCTCCTCAGCAGTCACGTGTGACTGATGATAGTCGATTGACTTTATTGGTTTCTGGACTGGCTGAAAAATCTGAATACACAAATCCAATTGACAAACTGCATGCTGATCGTGATGTACTTAAGGAATTATTTAAATATAACCTAGGTGTCGATTGCGAATTTGATGATTGTTATCAAAGAGGCAAGTTTATTCAATCTCGCACTACAC
>CABFPE010000077.1:293946-306568 GCA_900660155.1 Hofstenia miamia
AATAATTTATATATATATGTATAATATATAATGTAATATAATATATAATGTAATGTATATATATACAGTATATATATATATATATATTAGGGATTGCCAGAACCCGGTATCCGGTAAAATCAGCAATTCCACAACTGGATCTGGATATCCAGTATCCGATAAAATTTAACTTGTTTCCGGATTTTACCGGATAACATATTCTGAGATAAAACTTGATTTAAAAATCGAATTTTCGAGGAAAATCAATATTTTATCCGTGATATGGAAGTTGTCAAGCAACAAAACAAGTTCTTTGATATATTACGACGTATTTTCATCCGCAACAGATCGATGTAAATTGAGGAATGAGGTTGTTCTTCAGTAATAATTTGGGCAAACAAAGTCATAAAAGTCATATTTTTTGTTGGTCTATTTTGCAATCTCCTTAAAATTTAGATGGTTTTCAGACCTGAGTTGCAGTATAATAGGAAGTAATAAAATGAAATATTTTCGTTTTTTGAAAATAATGTAATATTTGTGGTGTGTTTCATCTTTCATATTTTGCCATAATTTCATTAATTGAAAAAAAACTTAAAAAATAATTCTGGATTGTGACTACTTTAAATCATTTGAACCAAAATTATATATATATATATATATATATATATATATATTTTCAATTAATGTAGTTCATGGCCTAACTACCTGACCCGACTCAGTGGCCGACGCGTTTCTAGGACTGGCCATATGTATGCTTGCAGTTGGAAAAATATTAAAAGAGCAATATACATTATTTCATGGATTTTGCAAGCCACATCTGTTGCAGAATTGTACCATGCTTATTCAAGCATAATATATGAGAGTTTACAATCTAATTGCTTCAATTAAGGCTGCTATCACAAAATACCAAAGTTGTTCAATGTTTGTCAGAGTTGAAATTCCACCAGATGTTATTACTCCCACCCTTGATCCTGGAAATGATACCTGTAAAATATCGATAATCAAATCATTTTCACTAGATGGCGTTAAAATAGTCTCTATTTATAATCTAGCAACTATCATACAATTCTATGAATTTTAAAAATATCATTTGAGCCTTTCATTTTTAAGTGAAGTAGATTGACCCTAGCATTTTTGCAGTAAATACAAATCTTAAGGAATGCTATTTTTCTATAGCAGTTACTATTTTCGACCTATCGGCATTTTGTCAAAGGAAATTTTTCAATATGTCTTTGACAGAAAATAACATTTTGTGTTTATTGACTTTTATTCAATCTAATCATCATTTGTTCTCGGATTTTCTGGTTGCAACAATCTATGCTCTACTTTTTCTTTTTCTTCTGCTAAAACAAAAGACTGGTTTACTCAAAGGAAAGTGAATTAAACTATTAATTATTGATCACAATATATAGATGATAATCAAATTTTCTTATGGCTTTCCTTAAAGTTTTTGAGTTATGTCACAATATTTGTGTAAAAAGCTCTCTACACTAACATCAGAGAGAGAAGCACACCTTAGAACTGAAATCCCAATTTTAATGCTTTTTGGTTACTAACTAATTTTATATTAAAAAATTTTCATGAAATTATAGCACTAGGGTTTTTCAAGCATAGCATTACTATAACAAGCTAGCAATAATCCTAAGACAAGAGTTTAAGCTGATTTTTTTGGGGTAACATAGTTACACCAAACTTATACTATTGATACTTTTGTTGAATCTTGATAAGCAAAGTTAGGATGATTCCCATATTTTGCAGATAAATATTACTTAAAAATTGTGGAAAAGTCACAAAATATCAGGTTCTTCCAATTTGATTTTAGCTCAAAATTCTATTCTCATTGTTCTTAGGGTAACAAAATTTCATTAAACTTCGTTTAACCGTTAATTGTGATATAAACAGATAAGGCGCCAATCATATTTAAATAAAGGTTATTTGGGATAAAAACATTCTATGTATGTTGCATGGAAAATTTGGATTGGAAAAATCAATTTCAGATTGAAATCCAATTAGATTTCAATTGGCAGATTTTAAAAATTTCAAGTTAGATTGGATTGAATTTTTCAGACAAATCTGTCCAATCTACAGGCTTGGTTGTAAAGAATAAAATAAGAAACCCCAGTTATATGGACAATAAAATTCATTTACAAAATTTTGTTTAGGTTGAGATTGTTAACTGACTTAAATTGTTACTAAGTATATAACATGTAAAAAATAAATGACATGTGTTTATGTAATATATATATATATATTTTGGATATTTTTAGATCTGGAACCGATTAAAGTTTTTTTCAGAATATGAATCCGATCCCATTCGATCCTATTCTATTCCATTTCCATCTCTGTTGATAATCCCAAAGGATTTTACAACACAAGTAACCATTTGTGATTAACTATTTCCCACATACCCACCACCAAGGGTTCATCCCAATATAATTCAATGATAGATTACTTGTACTATACATTCATATTCAACATTTAGTTTTTGCATTTGAATCAGGGTTTAGCTATTTCAAAATTTTCCGAAAAGTATAAACATGATTGTAATCTTGTTCTAACTACAGTAAATATGCTATTAAATTTAATCGCGTAGAATTGAATTCAGTTATAGGACTAAATGTGCGTGAAATTGCACAATCAAATTTATGAATTCTATGTGTCTGTAAAACAGTTACGTAGTAATTCAATGCCAATGCCAACGAACATAAACACTAACGTTTTGTGTTCGCGATGTATGCCTAGAGGCAGAGTGTCAGGCTCCAAATAGTGTATCACTGACGAAATTTCATTGAATGACAAGCTTTCAATGCATCGTTTTGGCTACACCAATATAAACCGAATTCTTCACATATTTATTATGACGTTTTTATTCGTATTAACAAGCAAATTTGAGTATAAAATATAGGGGCTTCCATCAATTGAGTTTTCAGAGTCCTTCATCAAAAACAATGTATAATAATAATAATAATAATCACGAGTACGCCGCAATCCTAAGTTGTCTATTTGATCCACCAGGATACAATCAGTTTTTCCAAATTTTCAATCAATTTTTTTCAAAGCCTGGGAACTTTGAAAATTAAAGAGGTGATAATGAAAGATTAGAAAAATCTCTATCTTGTGGTGTTTTCATACTTTAGATATTTTATTAGTTCAAGAATTATGAGTATTTGAACGTATTTTATGAAAGTCGGAAGTCATTAAAAATTATAGAAATTGCTAGGTTTCTTAGTGTGAAACATTAACCAACTGTGAATTAAATCAATATATTCTCTCTTCGAAAAAATAAATAATGTGAACAATTTTCTAATGATTATTATGCTAAAAATAATTAGAAGGAGACGACAATTTATACCATCATGTTGCCAGTGCGTGAACGTTTTTAACATAAATTTTGTTAGGCATTTTTTGTGAATATTTCTAACAAACGCATTTATTTTTATTATTATTATTGTACCATTTCAAAAATCCATTCATTTTTTACAGGAAACACATATGCTGAAAATTGTCTATCAGGGGCATATGCCAGAAAACTTGCATGCTTGCAAACTATGACTATTTTTATATAATTACTGCCAAAGTTTACTTTAAAAATGCATCTGCGTTCACAATCTAAGCCCAGTAAAAATTTATTAATTATTCTTCTTAATATTTCATTTGTAAATAGGAATCACATTGAAATTCAGGTTTCTCATAAATTCACAATGGCCTTACTTTCGTGCTAGTTCGAGCTACAATTCATTGTAAATATTGTAGATCAAATGTTTGCATATTCTTAGAGAACGCACTAATTAGCGATTGTCATCTCTGTTGAAGTATTTGCCACTACTGTTATGTTTAAATGCAACCTGAAATTGCTCATGTTCATAACGAGAAATTCAAAATTGTGTAAAGGTGTTAGTTGAAGGATAGCACCGTGCACTGATTCAAATATTCCCTATACCTTTTGCATAGGTTACTAAGAATAGTTACTAGTAGATTGTTTCAAAATTGAAGATGAATTGTTTATAATCATTGGTGCAAGACTTAAGTTTGCAGAAAATATTTATTAAATATTCCAAAAATTAAACCTACTACCATAAACGACTAATGAAATTTCATATTAAATTTAATACTTGATGGGACTAAAAGAGACTGAGACTTGGATATCCGTAGGATTAAAGTTTTTTTTCATTTCTATTACTTAATAAAAATTTATATATATATATATATATATATATATATATATATATACGTAAATTTAGTAAATTAACTGAGATTTATGCTGAACTAATTGTCGAATCAAAGTACATTTTTCAAGAATTGCCGCTAATGAAAAACAAAGAAATGCATAGTGAACTTTGCTTTGTTTCATTTCAAACGTCTTTGAACATCAAACATATAGGTAATGCCACTCGCATTTTTTGATGCCGTCTACAAAGAATTAATATTTGAAATTTTGACTTTCAAGACATCTGAGTCCCATTTTTTGTCAACAACTATTTTCAAGATTTGCCCATTAAAAACATTTCTTATTTTCATTTCTAATTCAAATTACTGACATAATAAAGTGCATTGCCTCTTTCTTCACATCTGAAGCATATTTACACTGCCTAGGCATAATGAAAATTATGAGTATCTCAACTAGTATTACTTAAAAGAAAATATTATCAAATTATAGTCTAGTAACATTAACATATAATGTACTTATTTTCACAAAAATTGCAGCAGTTTTAAAGGGCAAGGACCTTAAAGTGATATTGCAGAATGGAAATGTCCCCAGGCCTACATTATTTTACATTGGCACACACGACACATTGACTTCATTAAATTTTTTTATTTAACCTTTGGTAATAATATTTCTTAAAAATAAATATTTTCTGTATACATCATTAGTCAGTCAGTACTTTACCTTTCATGTTCTGTTCATGCGATAGTGGTTGGGCATATATTGAATATATTTTATGACTATAATGATATCAAGAAAGCAATTTCCATACCAATGAGCATACATTCTTAACATATCTTCGTCTAGGGGTACTGTTGGGTTTTGCATCCGAAGATTAGCCCTCCACTAGCTAAGTTTTGGTCTTGAGTTTAATCTTGGGATCAACTCCAAGAATGACTCTTGGTTTTGAAGTACTCAAGACATGCTTAGAATTAATAGCAAGGCACATTTAATTTAGCTAACAATTCACATACCATAAACCAGGTTCTATGTCTTACTTGCTATATATGTTCATAATTCCATTGAATTCTATATTTGAAAATTTTTTGCTGTTTTATTGAACTTTGAAATCAAAAGTGTTTTTTCAAATGATTCTAAAAAAACGGTAATTCTAGAATTGTTTTGAATTTCATTGGCAGCCAAAATATTAGGAAAGTTTTTATTTAGTTGATTCAAAAAATTTTGGACCTACCTATTAGAAGGTGGAGAAGGTTTCTCCATTTAGAAAAATATAAAGCATTGGGAAACTTCTAATTAATTTTTGCTTCAATGGTCAAAGAAAGTTCATTCAAATATAACATGGCATTTTATGACTTCTTCATTTCTTGAAAAATTATTATATTACGTTTTTCTAACTACTATATGAATTTCGTATATTCTTGTTGTACCTATGTTATGTTCTATAACTTGTATTATAATTTTCATTATAGTATGCATGCAATGTAGTATTTAAATCATTAATATTGGAATAAATTATACATTGAAAATTGCTTAAAGACCTGCTAAAGCTACACGTATATTTTATAGCGTTGCAATAGCCACAGAAATTCTAGATACTATACAGAAAATAATTTTTACATCTAGCACTTAACAAAATGTTTTTGGAAGATTGTGCTTAATAGTGCGTTGAAACTTGCATAAATAAGTGATTTATTAAACTTATTCAAAGGTTGATCAAAGCCTCTTGTCAAAATCATTAACGCATAATAACGTTAGAAACCTGCAACAGCTGCGCGTATAATGAGTGTAAAAATCAACTATTTTATTCGTATTACAATTGACATATAAATATTTATAGCATGAATTCAAAATAAAGCAGCTTAAATACCTTCAAATTAAAAATTTCTGTAAGAAAAATTTGTAGACTATCATCTAAAAATTACACCTTAGTTTACCATAATTTGAAGATAGTTAAAAAGCAATTCGCTTTTAAATAGCAAAATTTCTCAAACCGCCATTGTCAAGTAATTTAGAAAGCTTTTATCGTATTCACTAATATATTTTACACCCAATAGATTTAAAATTAAGGAAATGGAGCTTCTGAAGAATGCATTTTATGCCTGTGTAGATAACATCATTAAATCACATTTACGCCTTTGTCACGAACTCTTCTGTACAGAAATGTTGTCTGACAATGAAACCATTTCAAAATTCTTTTTTATTTATTATCGCATAAATATCCATTTCAAACCGCAATGAGTAGACCCAAATCCAGCTTATTTAACGTTTAATGTGCTTTTAAATTGTTTATTGAAATTTTTTCTTATTTACGAAAATCTTTCTTTTATTTACAAATTACTGCTTCGGACATGCTTTGTACTCAAACACTTTCTAAAGAAGAATAAATAGTTCACTTTAGAACTGGAGAATTAGAGTTTGGTAAATAGGTTTGATTGCATATAGAATAATAATTAGATATTTCTAAAGAGTCCTAAGTACACCTTCTCATATGTTTGAATTTTCTCAGAGCCTACATCTTCTTAAAACACTAAAAGCCAACAGTATAATGATAATGTATATTTTAAGCTTGGCAACATTACTAGAACAATTTGAAGTTTCAATCTATCATCTTCTCAGAGTAAATAATAAATATTATTGAAATATATTCTGCTACCTCCCCTACTAAACGCAAAATTGAATGGATTTTGCAATATATAAAAATTCAATTGAATGATGAGCCGCCTCAAAGCCAAAGTACATAGTCAAGTGATAGATTTCAATGTAATGGGAAAGTAGCGAAGGCGCTATCTTGGAAATTATACTTTTCAAATGAATGTTATCTCGTTTGCTATGGCAACCCAAAATGACTTAAGCATTACATTATTTCGTCAAAATATTTATTTGCTGTAGTATTAGTTACTTCTCTCAATGAAAGTTTTTGATACTGGTTATGCCATGACAAGTAAATATACTAGACAATGTACACTTGTGTAAAAAATTATTCAAAACGGCGCTAATTACTCATATATTCGTAAGCAAATAATTCAAAAAATAAAACTATTTTGCAAAAAATCAATTATGTGCCAAATCTAATCTCTGTGGCATTCTAAAGTTGAAAAAACGCAAGTATAACCATGGTCAATGAAATATCTGATGCTGAAAAAATTGACATAATGAAATGAATTATCTAATTTGCAGAAACTTTTAGTGAAATTAAGGAGAATATTTATTTAACATCAAAATCTCCCATGATGCAAGGAAATTTGCAATACTGCAACAGAAATTCACAAACTGTTTTTGAAGGCAAAATTAAGGATTTTATTAGAGTTTATGTTATGTAATAAATCACTTTAGATGCCATTCATGCTAAGCAGAGTGATATGTTTCAAGCATAACTGTATATCCCATTAACTATTAAATTTATTTAAAATTAAAATTTAATTAGTTCGAAGAAATTATTAATACTCGTTCCTTTAGATACGAGTTTTAATTACTAATGTGGAATGTAACTGATTTTTCCAAGTTGCCAGCTCGAGTTTCTAATTACAAAATAGCGACTACGTAGTTACTGACACTACTACAATAATGCAATGTTTCCATATGCTATAATTCTCAATCGTACTGGTTTATGCGACTAGTACGAATGCTTTATTTCTAAAGTAGATTAAAGTTAGTCAAAATCTGAATCAAGCAGAACAAATGTATTTTTATTCGTGAAACTTGATATTACATTTTCTCTGCAAATATAATTGGTTTAAGATAATTAATTTTTCAATTTGTTATGTTTTGAATTAATTTCATTACTTTTAAATATAAGTGCAAATGGTGTGATTACTCATTTAGAGCAGAAAATAATGCGTCACTCTTGACGTCATTACATTTCAATAAAGTATCATTTCTCTAATTAAAGTACTTTCGCTATCTCAAAGCTATAAGGTTCAATTCGGATGGTTAGACCTTTTATTTTTTACTACACAATATCTATCCCTCTCATGTATTCGCAAACTTTAATAAAGATGACATTACGTTGTTGCTCCACGGTCTTAATAAGAAACTTATTTATCCATAGACTTGACAATTTCTAAAGCTTTAGGTAATAATCTTTCAATTATTTGTTTTCTAAAACTTTTTTAATATTTATAAGTAAGCAGTTGATGGCTGTTGCTATAAGGAAACTTCTACAATTTGTTGTCATTGTGGAAAATTCAAGTTTTTCAAGGAATTTCCCAAGTTTTTCTATGAGTTGAAAGTTGTTATTTGATGATATTGGTATTCGTTGAGTAAGAAGGTTCTAAGCACACATTTACATTAAGAGCCTGTATGCCACACTTTCTATCCAACCTCCAATTTCCATAAATTTGGAGCTGAAAACGAACCCAAGAAATCTACAAAAATGTTTCCAAACTTCAATCGCTATTTGACTTCTCCACCAACCCAATAGCTGAGAGGAATATTATTAATATGATTCTAATAAATGTACTGCTTCAATGAGATTTCAGAACCTTTTTTGTTCATAGCGTTGCTTCTACCCAATCTTAAAGATATGAATAAAAATGTATATATTGGTTGTATTCACAACTTATATATTAGAGTTATCAATAGGCAAGAGGATGTTGACGCATGCAGATGAAAATAATAGAACATTATATAAAGGTTATAATTATTATGCATGGGCACATCTAAGTTGAAATATAAATGTAAATCTTAGAAATTGTATAAAATATGATTTAGCTTAAAACAGGAAAAAATTATAAGCTTGGGTTACACTATTCTAAATTAAACAAGAAAAGGCTAAACTTAAGTATGCCACTGAAATTAGCACACCTGCTTGAAATTAATTAGTAAAGTTTTCAGTAATTATTTACAAATTAACAGGGAATTCAATTCCGAACATCATCAATTATTCAGAAAAATCAACGTTTAATTTTTCATTCTCTTGCCTTCATAAAACTTTTCATCAACTTCATACATATTCATATCGTGTATGTCAAAGAAAAAGACAATTTTGTATTTCTTTCAGTTTTTAATTGCTTTAGATTGATTCCCTCAATTTCTCACTGTCAAAGTTTGTTTAATTAGTTAAATATGTGCAAATTTGAAGCTTTAATATAATATATAAATTTCGTTGTTCTGACGCAATTGCTAAATAAGATGACGTGTGTTTTAATATTCGAACTTATTATTTTAGCAAAGATAGGTTTTAACTCATTTTTAGGTGAATTATATATATATATATATATATATGTTATCGAGCTGGATGGATTCTTCAGCAAGACGGAGTGACCCCCCTATACTTCTAGACCTACCCAAAATTTCTTCAGAGAAAAAATCTGCAAATTTTGCAGTGGCTTGCCAACTTACCGTGCCTTTCACCGGGGAATACGCGTAGTCCCTGCTTTCACGTATAGAAACTGTTTGGGAGACGTGGAAAAGAAAAATCGATAAAATATGCAAAACTGAAACAATATTTGCTGAAGTTTAAAGAAAAAATTACCCCGAGAATGCAGAGAATTTGATGGACTCAATAAAGAGCAGATTTTTGAAATGTTTTCGCTCCGGAGGCAATGTTGTCTAATTTCTTTTACATAAACTTATAATTAACTTAAGTTGCTATCGATGGACATAAATTTTGTTTCTGTGCGTGAGTTTGTTGCTAAGAGACAGAAAAAAAATCTGGTTCTCATTTTTTTTACCAAAGTTATTATATATACATATATATATCACAGTTGCAAATGGGTCACAAAGCGTGATCCAGTGACCCATACGCCTTGGATAAGATTTCACCCGGTAAACCTTCGAGATCCTTTACAATGGCAAAATTTATTACCGGTGCGCCGAATAGCCAGTTTTTTAGAATTTACAATGTTGCTTGTTTTGCTTAGAGTATACTTGCATAGACATTGACATGAAGAACACATTACGCTAGTCTTCACTAATATTTGAAACTTTCAAATGACATCATAAAAATATGGTCTACTATATCTCATAATTTTTGATGTGAAATGAAGACCATCGAAATACTTTTTAAGAAGCAAAAATGCTAGCAAGTCCAAATCATCATTTTAAAATGTTATCTATGAAAGAGCCTTCTATTTGTAAATATTTATTGAACTTCTATTTCCTGTAAGAACTTGGAATTAAATCGAATGAAATGATTAAAATTTGAAAACATCACAAAATAGAGAATTGTCTCCTCGATTTTCGACAATCTCTAAATTTGCGCACCGCGCGCCTGAACGGGGCTCGCACTGTTTTTCTCTAAAAAATAAAATATTTTGTTTTGTTTCCATGGGCATTAGACCAACTTATTATTTGAATACTATGTATGGCTAGAACCTGAATGGTTTCTACAAAAATTGGATTTATCATTGAAAAATTTTTTTTGGTCCAGACGTAATACATAGATCTATCAAGGAAAATTAATAAAGCTTAAAGTTCACCAAAAACAGTGATAATCGGAAGGGTCTATCCCAAATGTAAACATTATTTTGGAACAGAAGAAGTAATATTTTTATGTACTTTAAGCACAGGAATAATTTTTAGCACAAAGCGTCATCACTGCATGAATGCCACAAACCCATAGATGTGTCCATATCAAAGGCTTTCAATATTGCCAGTGAGGCTTAAATGAAATTGTTCAAAATGTGGAGAAATCGGTTTGTTACTTTAAAGTATATATACTCTTATATTTCAGTAGAAATTGGCGCTTTGTCAGACAAAGCATCATTTTTTAGTATTAGGAAGGAAACAAAACGCCCTTTTTTCAATTTTATTTAGAAACCCCTGAACTGATGATATAGGTGCACTTGTATTTTAAAGTAAATATTGGATCAATGAAAAAAGGCTCGCAAAATTTAATCAGATTTTATAGCAATTTATATAAAATTTGCCAGAAAAATTATATATTTCGCTTTGTCTTTTTCATATTTTTTGGTAATGCACAAAAACAGAACATTGATAACAATTAGGAATTGATAAATTTTAAAAAAACAAAAATATTCGAAACAAAAACATGAATTTTCATTCCAAAAACTTGAGATATGGCAACATTGCAAACCACTGGTTTAACCATTGGACGTGTTGAAATTTTTTATTTAATTACAAAACGAAAAAAATTATATAGATTGTTATTGCAATGCCTTAAATGAAAGCACATATTTTCTGGTCAATGAACTCCTCTAAATCTTATCCAAAAATAAAAAGGCGCAAGGGAAATCAAATAAATGAACCTTCAATTAATTTTTGAGTTTACAGCTACAGTTGTTTACTACACATTTGCCATTAGCTAAATAGTGATTTTTTGTTTAAAATTAGTGCTCGAAACTGCTAAAACAGCTTTGTACTTTTTTCAAATGAAATGTCCAGCTCTATTCAGATATGTATATAATNGACGTACGATTTCACTTATTTACACTTGTGTAAACTTAGTAACTAACCGTAATATTTGAAGCTTTAATTGCGCCTTTTGCGTTCAGTTAAACTTTGTTGAATAATGAAATAATGACATAAAGGCTTGAATCTGCGTCATTGGGAACGTAAAATATTTTTAAAAGTCAAAGCGCTCAAATTCCTAATTGTCTTTAAATAAATTGTATGATTTTACTACCATTCGAATTTTATGATTGCCCAATTATTTATGAGTGCTTTTTCAATGGAGGCTAGAAAATATAGGAACTCCTGTCAGGGTCCACTTACTGAAATGTTAGGTGCGTTACACCAATTTATTGATTACCATTTTATAGTTAAATAATATTTTCTAGATATTTTGTAAACGACTTTTTTCAATAATTTTCAAAAATATTCAGTATGTTACCAGTATTTTACTTGAAGAAGATTTAAAAATTGCGGTCTGATTATTCATTGTTTGAATTCCAGTACCTTACTTGTACATTTGTAAATTATAATAATAATTGTATAAACATAATTTTACAATATAGTAAAACAAATTCAAAACACTAATATTATTACATACAAAAATTTTGTTTTCTAGAAACAGACAAAGAGGCTTAAACCCGTTAGCTCCCCACAAGTTTGACGCCCTACTGACTTTGGCATTGCGAAGCATAGAAATTGAATTTTCCTAAGATTATTGCTGGGCAGTAACTAATCTTAGAATGTAAATATAGGTTGCAAAATTGTTTGATTTTGCGCCTTTGATGATATCATATCGAACAGTTTATGTTTCTAAACCACGTTTGTCAAATGTTTTCAAACTTTGGATCAACCGTAATCAATTTTGATTTATATACAGTAGAAGTAGCAATTCGGAATTCACAAAGATTACGTAGGTTCCGCCAAACCGCTGGCCGCCAGGAAGAAAGCGTGGGAAAGAAGTCAGTAACCGCTTTGCTATATGTAAATATTAATCGTAGTTAAATATATAACACAAAAAAATTTTTTAAATTGATGGACATTTTTAGTACAAAAAACACTTTAACTTAATATGCTAGTTTCAAATTGAATGAACCATCTATTATATATATATATATATATATATAT
>CABFPE010000077.1:307505-324621 GCA_900660155.1 Hofstenia miamia
GTTTCAGTTATTATTATTAATAAAATTCAGTTCTTTTATATTTTATATCTTATGTGCGGCCTTTTCGTACAAGGCTGTATATATATACACAAATATATATATATATATATATATATATATATATACAGCCTTGTACGAAAAGGCCGCACATAAGATATAAAATATAAAAGAACTGAATTTTATTAATAATAATAACTGAAACACCTGCAAAGCAAAATTCAAATGAAGTACACGTGTTTTTAGTGTTTAATAGGGCATCTTTTGTTTTTGACAATGGTTGTACAGTCTTTGACATCGATTTAAACAAATTTGCAATGTACCTGTCGGGAATTTTAAAGAAATATTCCTTGATTGATGGCCATAGATCATTTATATCTGTAATCTTTTGATTATTCACCATTCTCTTTAAGTGATCCCATATATTCTTAATCAGCTTCAGGTCCGCAGACCTACCTGGCCTGTCTGGCAGAAACATGACTCATTCTTTGTCCATAAGTTCCATAACTTCCTTGTACTTATGACATGGTGCGTTGTCTGGCTGCTGAAAATTATCTTGATCCAGCAGTGGTAGTACATGGGCTCTCAAGATGTCAATATATTCATGCTTTCTATCCATCGTTTTACCCACATTTTCCAGAACTCGCATTCTAGACCTCCAAACACTATAACTGATTTTGTCGACCAGGGATATATGTAGCTAAATATCGCGGCTTGAATCGATACACTTGACGACTACGTCTTCTGGTGAATTGCCCTCATCCCGATTGAAATTGTATACAACTTTCACCGAAAAATACTGCATTGAACCAGTCTTTTTCACGGTTGTTAATTTTTTCTTAACTCCAAAAAATTCTCGATTTGATATTGTTCGAATTTAGGAAAGGTTTTTTGCAGTTGTGTCCCAAATAAAATATTGTTCCGTAAAATACGATGGATGCTTCCTAGTGAAAAATTCTGACCATCACTCCAACTATTTTTCAATTCTCAGATTTTGCTGTGAGTCTAGCTTGGATACGCTAGATAATAAATTGAACTAAAAAAACTGTTTAGCTGTCGACAATTTAGGGCGGGTTTATCATGATTAATGATTTTAGTGTTTGAATGCATTTACAGTGTTAGATGTGTGATCTTTATGTTCAATACTGTATATATATATATATATATATATGAACTTATTTCTACCACTTTGCTTTCAAAAGTAAATATTATCCCCGCTTTGTACAAAATGAAATTATTACTACATATATTTACGCAATATTTATATTTACCACTATGTAAAAATTTATGTTTTTGTTACCTTTTTGCACAGGGCTAGAAGATATAAATTCAAATCATTTATATTTCACATGACATTTCTAAAATAACACACAATGATTTACAAAAGTTAATTTGTTATTTTTTGCGCAGTTTGCGCAGTAGTTATCTCATCATTCAAATTTGTTAAGTCATGTACTGTTCTTTGTAAATACTCCTGCTCACCACTTTGTCCAGTATGACTCGTTTGAGTCAAATGAGCATTTTGGAAAATTTTGGGTATTTTTGAATTTCCTACTATTTCTTTCGAAAGATTTTCGAATCAATATCGCATTAAATTGGACGTCACTTAATTGCGGAAAAAATTCCTTTGTCATTGCTCGAATTTCAGTTGGCATTGTTGTGTTTGCCAAATACTAATTTTATTTTTCTTCCATAGATTTTCTTAAACGACTCACGAAGACATTTAGTATATTTTACTTGCTGTTCAGACAACGAAATTTTGATAGGATGTTTATACCCTGTTTTATGTTCACTTCTAGTTATAATATTCCCCTTTGCCAGTTTTTCTAATTCATCCCAAGTCAAGGACAGAAATTGACCGGGTCGACAGCTTAATCTGCATTGTATGTGAAAAAAGCCCATTGCTTGTAGACATAGCTTTCTCTCTCGAGATGACTATGTTGTAGATGCTTGTACTTTAATGCTTTCTCTTTATTATGGTGTGCTTCTATCATATCTTTAATTTTTTTCTTTACCTCTTGAATATTTTGTAAAGTTGGTACTTTGCAAAACCTCAATTCTCTTTTCTTAATCTTTTCTCGATCTTATTTACGAGCAATGTCTTGGCCCACTTCCTTAATGCT
Organism: Hofstenia miamia; assembly: GCA_900660155.1. Classification (NCBI taxonomy): domain Eukaryota; kingdom Metazoa; phylum Xenacoelomorpha; order Acoela; family Hofsteniidae; genus Hofstenia; species Hofstenia miamia. The sequence continues at coordinate 309,626 of CABFPE010000077.1, forward strand.
TGCTAATCCTGAATCAAAATCAAATTCTACACTTTTACAATGTAATTTCATGTATTACAATAATTTTACGAGCTTAGCTAAGTGAATAATTATGGTAGAGCTGCTTAAGTTATTTTCTTGCTGGTGTTTTTTTAAAATAATTCATTGTTTTTTCTGAAAAATTGAGTATCACGCAAAATTCTACTGAAAAATGCTTTAAGGCTGTGCCCCATTGAATACAGTACAGCACAATTTGAAACACCTCTACTTTACAATTTGTTGTTTTGGTGACTTTTAAAATCACTTAGAATTTTGTATATTTAATCAGATTTCTCCTCAATCTATCGTTAAACCATCTGGGAAGATAGTTTATATGAAGGTTTTTCCTAAAAATGGTTAATTCATGCGAATTGCATTTATTTTATTGAACAAGACGTCTTGAATTTGCAAAAAGTCTCTTACAACTCGGACAAAATTAAAATTTTTTGAGCTCAGGGTGGAAATTTGCAATATGATGTCTCATTTCTTTAATTGGTTTTATACAAATGATACAATTCTTTTCAATGTTATGTTGGCATAGTTTACTACGATTAAAACTTTTTCTTTTAAATATTTTTACATTAACGACTTGTTTATTAGGCGAACTAGAACACATTTTATGCAAGTGAGTCTTCCTTATCTTAAGTTTTTGCATTTTCTGCTTTTTAATTTTGCCTTCACAATGTAGCAGAGATCTTTAATTCTTCTCCTTTTCCTGCTAATAGGAGTCTCAGCATGCATTAACCAAACAAGTTTCTAAAGTATGAAATAAATATTGCTAAAAATATTAGGAATCTGTTGGAAGGGAATTTTTTTCGATAACATTGCCGTCTTCTAAGCAAATTTTGGTATATAGGTCATCATCAGACCATTGGCTTTCCAATGCTAACTAAAACATGCAAAAGACGATAAATCTAAATATTTTGACGTACAAAGCGGTAAATATATAAATATGTCATTTTTTAAATAATGTCGCTTTTGAGTTGAGCACAAGTGGCTTGCCCATAATTTTGAACAAAAACATATCTATAATAGTTGAAAATACAAAAAACATTTTTAGAGAAAAGTTCTGGTAACTACCGCTATGTACAATGGAAAAATGCAAGCTGCTACAGCTTTGTGCACTTTTGTTGCCATTTACAGTTTACAAATTACATAGAGGTAAAAATAAGTACATATATATATATATATATATATATATAAATAGATTTTGCATTTACTTTGAAGAATTCTTTGTTAAAATCAAATTCTTATGACAAGAATAGAATCGTGCTTAAATATTTCTTCTGCGTTAAAATTACTAAAAATGATTGTTCATATATGTGCTAATTGCAGAAAATCAAGTGTACATAGAATCTTGAAATATATTTGATTGAAATCATTGTGTTGTCCGTTAATTACAATTAGAGGTGCGCACATGTGCTAAATTTCAGATAGTGCTGCGTTAAATTTATGACGCAAAATAAACGCACAGCCGGATTTTTAGCTTGGCAATGTTAGAAATTTGTAGGCTCCTTTTAGTTGTTACATTTTATTTTAATTAAACCAAGAATTTTTTTGATTTTCGATGATTCCAGAAAAACTATTTAAACGCCTCTAACTCAAGAACTAAGAGAACATCAAAAATTTGAAATCACCACATAATATGTCGTTGTTACTTTCAGCTCCGCGACCTTAGATATTGGACACAGTACACCTCAATGGGCTTGGGGTCAATTTACACAAAAAGAATCAGCTGAGGTTAGTTGCTGGTCCCAAAGGCTTCCACCCCTGATTACCTGAACATTTGGTATGGAGAGAATTTAAAACGGAATTTTCAAAAATATATAGTTAATCGTTTAGAACACTTCAGGCAGACCAACACACCTGACTATAAACTTACAGCATAATATTCGCGATCGTTCTTTAATAGATGTGTTTATATCTCCCCATTTCCAAATTCCATGATGAGATTGGAGGAAATCTTTTGAAAATGTTAAAAACGACTAGCTATGTTCAATTGTAAAATTCATCTGTATTAAACGATCATGGCTTCAGGGGTGATTAGTAGGGCGATGAATTTATAGACTTTATTTTTGTGTTTTTGGCCTAACTAATCAATCTTAAAGAACAGTAAGGCCATCTTTCATGCAAATTCAACCCAAAAACAAAAAATAATTTGCTTGTAGAAGCTGCTTTTTGCCAAATGCTCGCGTAGACATTGGAGGGCACAAAGCGACAATGATTAGTGACAATTTATCAGATTATCGTCGAAAATTTCAACTACGCAGATGTTCTGCTAAGTAATCTACATGATTTCATGCTTATTAATTTTTTTAACGACAGAAACTATAACCCTTTAACTTCACTCTGTTTATCAGACTGGCCATAACACTTCTTAGAGGATAAGGTTCGACCGAACTATGCATAGGATTTTTGAAGTTTATTCAGGATTGAATCCCGGAACTTCTTTGGTCGCAAATCCCTTTATTTTCGGCGTCTAATGGTTTGAAGGACACCTAAAATTGTCAAAAAAAATTTTTTATTCGGTTTGTTTGTCTAGATGTAAGTTACTATATGATTTGTAAGTCTAAGAATAGCCCATTTTTAAGATTCAGTGTAAATCTACTAATGGGTTTGCTGCATGTTTTAACGATCTTTTTCAAAAATTATGAATACAGCAACCGGCAGGCAATAAAGTGATTCAGCGAATTGGCATTTGGCATCCAAATTAAATCGGGTACGTTATATCCACTAAATAGTTTAGAGAGAGAGAGAGAGAGATACTTATTTCATCTTGATTGCAACTAAAAGGTTGAAAAATATAAGGTAATAACTATAAACTACCATTTACAAACATATATTTATATATATGTCTATATATGTTTATATATCTATCATTTCCCATATGTAACCAAAATCATTGCTGCTATTTGACTATAGACAAAACTTTTCTCCATTCTGGAAGTTCGATGAGGGAAGGAGTAATCACGAATGTTACGTAAATTATAATCTAAATTCCGTATGTTTGGCACAAAATGACTCAGTGGGTGATTTTCTTTGTTTTGGATTTTTTGCCACAGTTTAGTACAGCATGAATTTCGTCGATCACTTAGAGATTGACACTTGCTGATAAGACATGCTGCTTCATATTTAAGATTTGGAAAAATTATCTTCAGAGCACGCTTTTGAATGCGTTCCAAATCCTTTGATTGTTCTTTAGTTATTGCGTTGCTCCAAACGGGTGAACAGTACTCTAGAATAGGGCGTATTAATGATGTGTAGATTTGGATTAGATGAGATGATGGAATATCAACCCTTTTAAGAATTCGGAGGAAATGCAATCTTTTGGCTGCTTTTTTAACCATGTGCATAATATTTTCTTCCCATGTGAGATTGTCTTGAACTACTAATCCAAGGAGTTTAGCTGATTGAACTCGCTGAATACTATCATCTGTTATTTGAACTTCAGATGGCAAGTTAAAGTTATGCAAGGGACAAATAGTAATTTCTTTTGATTTTATTAAATTAAGTTGCATAAGCGATTTGCTGGCCCAATTTTTCACTTTGTGAACTAAAAATTCAGATTCTGAAGGACTATCACGCGAGCAAACTTCCCAGATTGTTAGATCGTCCACATATTTGACTCTGTTGGGCCAAAAACTCATTAAAGAGTTAACAAAAAGTATAAAAAGCCAAGGTCCAAGTTTGGTTCCTTGAGGTACTCCTGCATACAACGTATTCCACAATGAAAGTGTTCCGCAAGGTAAACGAACTCTTTGTTGACGACCAGATAAAAAGCTTATGATCCAGTTGCATGTATAGTTGCTAACGTTAATTTCTCTCAGTCTGCTAATTAATATTGGATGAATAACTAAATCAAAAGAATTTATGAAGTCAATTAAAAATATTCGTATGTAATGCCCAGTGCTTTCCAATTGATTTATCCAATTACGTGTCATATCAAGGAGTGCGTATAGGGTGGAACGACCCGGGATAACTCCATATTGTTTGGGATCTAGACTGCTACATATTTTTTCAATAAGTTCCTTTTCCAATAAAACCTCTTCTGCTATTTTCGCAACAGGGTGTGTTATAGAAATTGGTCGAAGATCTTTTCATACGTTTTTAACCGGCTTATTTTTCTCTAAACAGGTCACATTAGCGCTTGTAAAGGGGGAAGCATTATACGTTGAAAATGAATGATTTAATAAGGCAGATATGGGAAATGCCAGTTCATAACAGTATTCTTTGAGAATCCAGGTGGGAATGGTAATGCCATGAATATCAGGACCTGTTGACTTATGAATGTTTAATGTTTTCAATTTCAGAAAAGTTTGATATTCACTGATAAATATCGGGGTTTCGTTTAAAGATGGAATCACCATATCTGATGCAGTTATAAGTTCATACTCGTTAGTAATTGTAGTAAACTCGTTATTAATGCAATTTGCAAGTGTAATCTTATCCATAGATAAAAAATTATCACCAAGTGAAAGCTCTTTTTTAGAAGACTCAACGGATATGCCACCAACTTTCTTTATTTGAGCCCACCAATCTTTTGGTTTAGATGATTTAAGATCAGCAATAACACGGTTGTAATATTCTTTGCGAGTAATTTCTAATTTGCGGTTTATAGTATTTCTGAGCCTACGATATAAAGAAAATTTCTTTTTTCGTAGGGCGTATTGCCTCTTGCTTATCAAACGGACTATTTCTACAGTTACCCAAGGTTTATGTCGTTGAACATTTTTTCGCATTTTCACTGGAAATGAGTATTCATATGCGTTGAACATAAACTTTGAAAAATTTTCCCAATTCTGAGGAAAGGAAACGTTAACATCAGTGCAAAAATTCCAGTCACGGCGGGATACTATGTTCCCAAACAATTGTAGGTTATATTTCTTTTTCACTCTATAAGATGTCATCGTCGGATTTCCACATACATATTTGGATTTTATGTACACAGATAAATGCCTACATTTACCAATACTGGGCATCGGTTGAGCTGACTCATAGAACTGGGAGAAATTAGTAAAAAATTTGTCCAAGATACGATTTTCGTGTGTGTGAAATTTCACCATCTGCTGAAGTTGAAACTCTGCTGTAAGAAAATTTACGTTAGCTCTATTAAAGTCTCCACCAATAATAATCATGGAGTTGGAATAAGTATCATTAATTTGATTTAAAACTACACGTAAGTAATTGCGTAGAAGATATTCTTCTTCCTTGCACCAATATGGATGATATAATACACCTATCATATACCCATTAATTCCCCTTGGTGACTTTTTAATATTAAGTTTTACCCACAAAGCTTCTATGTCAATCAAATCGTCATCGATGTTAGGGTGGAAAACACAATATGGAGTAGGTGACTTAATTTGGATCATTACTCCACCACCAACTTTATCAGAAGCATTCTTTATTCGATCATTTCTTTCAGTGACGTAACCAGGTAGGGTTACAGCGCTATTACAAATCTCATAAGACAAATGTGTTTCAACTATCATTAAGATTTCTGGAAATGTAATGGCAGACACTTGGGCATAAATTTCATCAATTTTATATTTAATGGATTGCACATTTGAAAGTAAATATAGAAGGTACTAGTCAATTTTCTAATTGATTACTGTTGCTTTGATTATAAGAAGAGCTAATTGATTTGATGATTTCATCAATATTTTTTTCACTTTCAATGATATGAGACTTGTAATATAGTTTAAGTCCTTTGATTTTGAGCTGTGATTTTTCGAGGCCCTTTAATACCAATTCGTATCTCAATTTCAACAACATGCGTTCTTTGGCTAAGTCATCTGGTGTAAGATCATTGCGAATAAATATTGAGGTTCCTTTTAGTTTATAAGTTGATAATTTAATTTTTCTAATATCCCAGAAACTATGAAATTTGACCACAAGTGGCCGCGGTGTAGTGCGAGATTGAATAAACTTGCCTCTTCGATAACAATCATCAAATTCGCAATCGACACCTAGGTTATATTTAAATAATTCCTTAAGTACATCACGATCAGCATGCAGTTTGTCAATTGGATTTGTGTATTCAGATTTTTCAGCCAGTCCAGAAACCAATAAAGTCAATCGACTATCACCAGTCACACGTGACTGTTGAGGAGCAGTTTGTTGTGGAATCCGCTCATGACTTATTTTCATATTGTTCTTCCAATCGTCGAGGCTAGTCTTGAATTTTTTTATATCAGTATTCAAGTTATCCATCTTGTTCATAATCATTTTGTTTTGCTCAGCTTGAGAGTTTAATTGATCTATATCAAGCTTTAACTTCTCTATTTTGGATATGGTCTTTAATAGTAAAGCATTTTGTCTTTTTTGTTCTTCATTTAATTTGTTCATGTTAAATTCCGAGTTAAGAAAAGCTTCTTTCCTTTTCGCATCAGAGCAAACATTGCAGAAGGTAATAATTTGATCTTTCATTTTTAATAGCAGATCTGCTTGTGCATTGGAGAATCCGGAACAAGTCTTCTTGAGTAAATGAAAGTTTGTTTTGCAGTTCATCTTCATTTGAAATTACAGATTTACAAGTATAGCAGGTTGTGCCATTAGTGTTACTTTACATTACTTGTTATTCAAAGTTAAATAAGCTATTCAAATTTCAAACCGTTCGGTTTCCCACTTTAAATTCTAATATGGTAATGGTTGCGTGACAGATAAATAATTTAATAGTAAAATTTAATATATTTATGTTTCCATGAATAATTTGTAAACTGGCTCACTTCTTATCTTGAAGAGAGATTTAAGCAGACCAAATTCAATTGGGTTTTATCGCACATGTGTTTTAGGGCATCTATTATTTTTTTCCATCCTTCTACTACTTTGGGGAAACAAGTTTTCTGATTTTACATTACCAAATAGTTCTTCCACTCACTGAAAACAATCTAGTACAAATCACACTAACCACTGGGCACTTAATGATGGAATGAATTGTAACATTAAAAAGGCAAAGTGAACTTTACTAAAAGAAACAAACACATTTCAATTTCAAATATAGAAACTTCTGTAGCAGAAAAATTAGTAATTTACGGGTAAGAATACACAGAACTTTCGTACATGAGTCTTTTTATTTATTTCTCATTGGTTGTCGTGCAGACCGGATCGTGCATTGCCACCTTGTCAATTCCCCCGGACAGGTGGGCACCAGACACCATGAAGTCTACCAATCCAAAAAGCTACTAAAAACCCGCAATATTTGCCCGTTATTGTAAATGAATTTTCTATTAATCGATGTGAAGCAACCAATTAATCGGTTTTAGGAAATGCATAAGATGCGAACATTCGTGGCAAATTGGAAATAAGATTAACCATTAATCACCCACGAATGGGTTTGATTTTTCATGTTCACACTCCCACAAATTTCCATTTCGATCAATGTTTGACTATATTAGTACGTATAAATTAGAATATTTGATAAACAGCAATTACATTATGTCTGAAATTGACAAGTTTAAATGAATGTTATTTACTTGACTTACACCTTGTAATGGTTGTTCGACTTCTATTGGATTCTGATCAAGCATCGCTGTTATTTAAGCATAAAATTGAGGCGTAGTCACGTAAATTATGAGATTCTTAGCACAACCATAGTTAAGAATAGGTTTGTGTTTTTGTGTTGAGTCCAAAATCAATTGAAGTTGTCTTTGACATTCGCGTTGACGCAATAAACGTTAGCCACTAACTTCAATAGAAGCTTATGAAATCTAATGGCCCGCACCTGGAGCACAAAATACTTCAATACTTTTTGAAACATAATGCAGTTTTAAGAAACATTGTTATTGAAATTCATTATTTTATTGGGTAGAACGCTAATCATTCCTGTTTTCATAATGTGCTCGTGGTATTTTGTAAAATTAGTGACGCTTATCATTTCCTCCTTTTTGAATTTATAATTGGTCAAGGCTTAATTCTGCAATTTTCTCTTCTTTCCAACCAATATTCAAAAAAAATTATAGAAATAATTGTTCCCGAACTTTTGCTAGCGAAACTTCTAATGAACTTTCAGTACTCTTAACGTTTCCCCCACCTAATCGAGCTCATTAGTAGAAACCATTTCATTTTTTAGAAATGGCTCCAATTTCTTTTAAAATTAATAAAATTTGTCGAATACATAGGTAAATAAACGAACTTTGGTTCAGGATTCATCGGGTCAATCATCCCTGTTTTTGGACATCGGATGAGTTAAATATCTATTATCACAAAAAGTTTTAAGTGCNTTGTCTTTGACTTTCACGTTCACGTAATAAACGTTAGCCGATAACATCAATAGAAAGTAACTATATCATTCTATGTTTTTCAAATTTAATGCAACTTTAGGAAACATTGACTTATTATCTCTCATAATTTTGAGTAGACAAAATATTTGATATACAAAGTTGAATATTATTGTTTTTCACGATGAAATTTACCGTTTTTTTACAAATTGACAGTTATATTTTTTTCATTTCTGAGTTTCGAATTTCCAATATTATATTTGCCACGCTTAATTAACAACAATGTCAGACTATTTTGCTTTTAGTTACCTTACGACCTTCAAAGAATTAATGATAGACATTTTGTTTAAGAAATTTTAGTACTTGGAATTTTCATTAAATTTTGAACATTTCTAAGTTATTATAGTTAAACCAATTCCATTTTTTGCATATTGGTTCGTACTAGGGCTGAGTTTGAAACAAAAAATTATCCTGCCCTTTCCGGATTTATACGGAGTAACAGTCATACTTCAGGAGTTGTAACTTCTCATATTTATCATATAAAATTGCTTCTTCAGGCATGTGTCAGTAAGTCAACCAGCATTTCTTTATCTTCATCGGCACGAGATCTATAAAACTTTAATCAAAATGATCCTTCATTAACTAGTTTATGTACAGCAATACATGAAATAACACAATGTAGAGCAATCTTGTTAAGCTAAAGTAATATGTTGTGTTCCAATATTTCCCTAAGCAGGTCTACCTGTAAAAAAGGTAGATCTTTNGTTCAGGATTCATCGGGTCAATCATCCCTGTTTTTGGACATCGGATGAGTTAAATATCTATTATCACAAAAAGTTTTAAGTGCACAGAACTTACTAAACAAACAACATGGTCACCATTTAAGAATGGTATTTATGGATAACTCATGTGCAGTAGCATTGTATCAATCTTTTGCTATTTATTTATTAGTGTACAAATATTTAACCGTTCTATTTTGAAGTTAGCAGATGGAAGCTCATCGAAATCCCATCAATAGAGATAATTTGATAGAAAATTGACTGTCTTGAATCTTGCGTTTACTGGTCCCAGATTATAAGTACCTATCATGAAGCATTTGCATTGGTTGCAGTTCTGGTTTATGATGGGATAGTTCTCGGACATAAACTTCTTACGTGGTTGCTACAAATAGCGTGCATTCTTTTTTGAGGAGGGTGCAACCCTATAACCACAGAAGTCAAGCCTTTGTCTTCAGTCATGATCATGCTAAACACAGAGTAACTTTTTACTTTTCGGGTGCGCGAGAAATTTCGGCGATTGCACAGGCCGGAAGCCTCCTTAGAGATTATAGGATTTGATATGGTACTGGGATACCCATCGTTGTCTATCGATAATCATGGAAACAATAACTCGGTTATTGCCAATAAATCGTTGAACAATCGATGTTCAGCAATAAATATATCGGTCTTAAAAAAGATGTACCAACTCTTAATCAATGCGACTAATCACTGACATTTGGAAAATAGTTAATCATTGATCACCCTGGCCTGATTTTGGGTTGCCATGGGTAGCACGTATAATTGACACAGTGGTCTATACAGTCCTAAAAATATGCTTTGGATCAATGTCTAAAAGTATTGTTAGGTACAAACGCTTGATAAAAAGTATTTACCTAAAGTCCAAAATTGATAAGTTTAAATGAATATTATTTAATTGAATTACACCTCGAAATTGTTATTGGCCCTTTTTGGATACTGATCAAACAATGCTGGTTTTCAGCATAAAATTGAGGCGTAGTCGTGTAAATTATGAGATAGTTAGCATAACCATAGAGTTAATAATAGTTTTGTGTTGAGGCCAAAATCGTTGAAGTTGTCTTTGACTTTCACGTTCACGTAATAAACGTTAGTCGATAACATCAATAGAAAGGAACTATATCATTCTATGTTTTTAAATTAAATGCAACTTTAGGAAACATTGACTTATTATAACTCATAATTTTGAGTAGACAAAATATTTGATATACAACGTTGAATATTATTGTTTTTCACGATGCAACTTACCTGTTTTTACAAATAGACAGTTATATTTTTTTCATTTCTGAGTTTGGAATTTCCAATATTATATTTGCCACGCTTAATTAACAACAATGTCAGACTATTTTGCTTTTAGTTACCTTACGACCTTCAAAGAATTAATGATAGACATTTTGTTTAAGAAATTTTAGTACTTGGAATTTTCATTAAATTTTGAACATTTCTAAGTTATTATAGTTAAACCAATTCCATTTTTTGCATATTGGTTCGTACTAGGGCTGAGTTTGAAACAAAAAATTATCCTGCCCTTTCCGGATTTATACGGAGTAACAGTCATACTTCAGGAGTTGTAACTTCTCATATTTATCATATAAAATTGCTTCTTCAGGCATGTGTCAGTAAGTCAACCAGCATTTCTTTATCTTCATCGGCACGAGATCTATAAAACTTTAATCAAAATGATCCTTCATTAACTAGTTTATGTACAGCAATACATGAAATAACACAATGTAGAGCAATCTTGTTAAGCTAAAGTAATATGTTGTGTTCCAATATTTCCCTAAGCANCTTTAATCAAAATGATCCTTCATTAACTAGTTTATGAACGTGAAATAACACAATGTAGAGCAATCTTGTTAAGCTAAAGTAATATGTTGTGTTCCAATATTTCCCTAAGCAGGTCTACCTGTAAAAAAGGTAGATCTTTTTGATGCTAAAAAATCTTTTCCTACTCGTGCCTGAAATTTTTCACCTGAAGTAGAGAATGAAATTAACTTTCTCGCAATAAAAATATTTAGAATTTTCAATAAAATTTCGAACACAATTCATACTCGATATGTACATTTTTTTAAAATACTACATAAATAGTGTTTTTGAAAAATTGTATTTAAAATAAACAACATTTGGAACGGAGAGCTTACCCGTATCCGAAGATTCTCATAACGCCTTCCCGTACCCGCACATCACTAAACTACTCAAGTGTATTAATATATGCAGCGTAAAGGCATAAGCACTGAAAAAAAGAGAAATTAGAGACATAAAAATTTTTCTTTCATTAAACGGAAAGTGAATCACTATTTTGGTAATGGTTTGATCGAATAAGTTGTAACTGGCATGTACGATCTCTTAACCTTTGCGACTAATCACTTTCAATTCGAACTAGATTAATCATTGAGAACTCTTTTCCTTTGTTTGCTTTGGGTTATTATGGATGCACGTAATTTAGCTAGAGTGGTTTACACACCTCTAAAAAATTGCATTTGGATAAATGTATAACGGCATTATTATGCACAAAGGCAAACACTTCATAAACAGCATTTACGTGAAGTCTTAAATTGTCAAGTTTAAATTAATATTATTTACTTAACTTACACCTTGCAATTGTTATTCGCCTTCTATTGGATTCTGATCAAGCACATCTGTTATTTAAGCATAAAATTGAGGCGTAGTCACGTAAATTATGAGATTCTTAGCACAACCATGGTTAAGAATAGGTTTGTGTTTTGTGTTGAGGCCAAAATAGATTGAAGTTGTCTTTGACATTCGCGTTGACGCAATAAACGTTAGCCGATAACATCAATAGAAGCTCATGAAACCTAATGGCCATTTAATAAGTCAAGTATTTTAATCATAATGTAGCTTTATTCCAATTTATTATTTGATTGTATTCAGGGTTGAACACTATTGTTCTTCATGGTGCAATCATCATGTGCTTTTTTAAAATTGACGATTATAAGTGTATTATTTTTTAATTTCAAATAGGCCCATTTTCAAAAAGTAAATGAATGAAATATTATTTGTTCACTAATTTTTAGGTGTGGAACTTTTAATATACCAAAAAATTTCAATTCAATTAAATTTCCCCCTACCTAGGCGACTATACTAATAGCTAAAACAATTCCATTTTTGCTGATTTTTCTAATTTTCTTTAAGATTATATAAATTTGCAGGTGCATAAGGAATAAAACTGACTTGGCTTTAAGGGTCATCAGAGATTTTACTAGACTATCATTACAAGAAGTGTTAACTGCATTTGTTTATTAGCGTTTAAGTATTGAACGGGCTTATTTTGAAGCTAGTGGGTTGAAAATCCTCTGATAACCATCGATGGAAACATTGGATATAAGATTGACTGTTTTAATACTTTAGCTTACTGGTTCCCAATGTATTAGTGCCTATCCTGAGGCAGTGGCAGAGGTTGCAGTTCTGATTTATGGTGGGATAGTCCTTGGACATAAACTTCCTCCGTAGTGCTACAATTCGTTAGTAGTCTTGTTTGATGAAACTAAGGAAGGTGCAACCCTATAACCACAGAAGACATTAAGCTTTGTCTTCAGACTTGATCATTCTAAACACCAAACAACATTTTGCATGCCAAGTATCGTTAGAAAATCGACGTCTGCACATAGCAGTAGCTACTTAGAGGCTATAGTATTCGACAGGGTAGTGGAATACCCATTGTTCTTGCTTATCTGCTCCTATGGAAACAATTGTTGCTAATGAATCTTCGAATAATCGATGTTAAGTAATGAATTGATAGGTCTAAAGAAAAACGTACAATCTCTTAATTAATGACAATTGGAAGCTAATTAGCTATTGATTATTCCTTGCCTGATTTGGAGATGGCATGGGTAACGGTATTATTGAAACAGTGGTTCACACAGCCCTAAACATATGCAATATCAATGTCTAACTATATTATTTTGTGCAAATGCAAACAGTTATACGAAGTCTGACATTGACAAGTTTAAGTTAATATTATTTACTTGACTTACACCTTGCAATTGCTATTCGCCTTCTATTGGATTCTGATCAAGCACCGCTGTTATTTAAGCATAAAATTGAGGCGTAGTCACGTAAATTATGAGATTCTTAACATAACCATGGTTAAGAATAGGTTTGTGTTTTGTGTTGAGGCCAAAATCAATTGAAGTTGTCTTTGACATTCGCGTTGATGCAATAAACGTTAGCCGATAACATCAATAGAAACTCATGAAACCTAAGGGCTATTAAATCTGAGCTTTTGAAAGAAGCGTACATTCAAGTGAGAGTAATACATGTTTGTAGAACATGGGTGCTCCTAAAACAGTAGACTTTTTCTCGGAAACTGTCACTTTGTACAAGTTTCCCTATAACAAGTGGTACTTTCTTAAAAATATTAGAAAATTTGCAGAAAAATTTGACACATGTTCGTGCTATAAATTTGACCATCTCAGCATTTATCATTTTTGAAACAATAACTTTATAGTCTGGGATTATACACAGGTCCTTAAATTCCCAAAATAATAGAAGCGTTATTTGCGATTGCACTATACCTCGTGCATCGCTAGTACATTGTCTACATCCCTAAGTGCTGCCTCACTTCTTATATATATTTTAATATCTTTTAATGTCTCGTGTCTATCCTAATGAATCATACCTTTGTTTGAGAAAGGAAAGACTCAGGCGATTTGTAACTACACATCAATTGAATTGTTTGAAAGACATATTTATGATAAAATATGCCCGTACATTTACACCCCAATATTTCTAATTCTCAAATTGGTTTCACCAATCATCCAATGATGTTTTTCTGCTGTGAACACTATGAGAAAAACGATGAAAATATACCTTGAAATTGTATATATTACGACTATGCAACGGTCTTTGATAGAGTGACTCAAAGTATCTTGCATTGGGCACAGTAACATTGTTGCAAGCCTGGTCAACTGCCCATCCCTGTATAAATAATGTAAAAGAAATATTAGTATTATTTTATTATTCAGCATGTTTAATTACTAAAATGATTATATTGATTTAAACTATTTTTTCACACTAAGACTGACATCGTTACGCAGATTAATACGAATAAGGATAAGGAAATGGTTTCGATCAAAAATGGCAAATGGGCGCATATCTGGACTGTGCATGATAAACGTTCACAAAGATATGGTAAAAAATTATTAAAATATACTTATTGAGAAAATTATTGATATTTTCGTTCTGATAGACTAAGTTCGCAATTTCTACTTAGTTCTTTTTTTAAATATAGTTTTTAATGTATTTTTGCTCACCCTTGCAAAGTTTCAAGCGGCGCATCTGTATTTTACTCAATACATTGATAAATTTCGAATCAGTAGTAAAATATCAAAATGTTCCAGCAGGGTTGAGTATGGAAATGGAAATTTCAGGAATCTCTTTTCTTTCTTCATCAAGTTCTTCTTTGCTCAAAACTAATTTCCAGAAAGTCTGTTGAGTATGAAAGTACCAGAAGTCTTTTTATTATAGTTATCAATTGTGGACTTAGATGCAGATTTCCTCCATTTAGGGTTTCCCTTATGGCAATTTATTTCACGCTTAGATTTCTTTATTGATGCTTGATTTTCACTTTCATCATCGGTACCTACATAAACTTCAACATTTTCTGGCACATCCACAATTGGAGTTTCACCTATTTTTTCATCATCAAATTCTTCCGCATCACTCATCAACAGTTTCTTGAGGAAGTTCTATGAATTAAACAGTTTTATGTTGATAATTTGTTGGCAATTCATCTTCTATGGTTTCTGAAAACTTCACAGACTTGTCGATGCTCATAAACTTTCTAGATTTACTCATCTAAAAAAAGGTAAAAATGTAGGTAGAATACCACAATCCCCAATTGGGACTATCATTAGTCGACATGTCAAAAATGAGTAATACAAAATAGAGATACTAAATACAGTACAGTATGATAAATATATATATATATATATATATATATATA
>CABFPE010000077.1:346772-358771 GCA_900660155.1 Hofstenia miamia
TGGAGAGGTAGTTTGGATCTATGATCTCTAATGTTTGTGCCTGCAGCATTGCATCAATTGCTAGTAGTTGTTCTGTGATGATATGGTTCTGAGGCGTACATCTGTGCATCATTATGTTGATTAGGATTAGTTTCATAATTGATTTGTCTTGTTACACTGCAGTTTGTGCAAGGGTTGTTTGTCATATAATGCAAAACTATTCTAAGTAGCTCTCTAGATATAGGATACTATCTGGGATAGGTGATTCTTCTTCTATGTAGATGAACTTGGCGTTTATATTGTATGTGTAGGCTTTGACTAGTATCAGATTGATGCATTGAACTATTTTGAGATTGGCTTTATCTATAGATTTAAGTATGTAGATGATGTTAAGTGACTCCCAGTCAATGTTGATGCAGTCCAGTTATGTGCACATGTTTCTGTTCTTGATCAATTTAAGGATGTTTTTAAGGAGGACATTGTTGCTGAAGGTGATGTGAACTGTACTGTGTAGGTAGGTTTCTGGGTAGAAAATTATTGTGTTGATCTGCATTGATTATTGTTGGGAGTACATCACTGGATACTATGTTTTTGCCAATTGAAAGTATTTTTGAGATAGATTCATGTGTTGGTGCAGAAATATTGTTGTGAGTGACGTATCTGCAGTGTCTGGAGGCTATGAAGTATGGATGTAACATTTTGCCTTCTAATATTGACATGTGTTGTTAAAGGTTTTGCTAGCAGATGTCTTGGTGATTGCTGGATGTTGATGGCGTTTGCTGAGAGAGTGGGGTGAGAATTTGTCTTTTCACAGTATCTTCAAATTAGAGGAGGAAGTGCCCACCCTATTGCAATTTGCAGAGGAAGAGCTGGTAGCTTGTTGCTAATTGTTGGTAGCTGAGAACATCAGTAGACTGTAGGTGCCTGAGAATGTCCTGCAGGCAGATACAGAGGTAATTGGTGATTGCAGATTAGCTTTGCTCCTTTGAGTGCTTCTCCTGGGGCTTGTTGCAGCAGCTTTCCATTTCATCAGAAACATGATCTAAAGACAAACTAGCAACGTTAATAGACCAATCTTTATAATTAACATTAGATTTTAGTATTTTTTTAGGTTGTGTGTGTGATCATACTGGAGAAGAATTATTGACTTTATACTAATCATCAAAAGAATCATTATCAAAAACAGTGCAGCCTGGGGGTAAGATAGAATTCATTATTTTCTGATTTAATTAATTAAAATTTATTTAAGTTTGAGTTGTGAGCATTTTTGATGTCACAAGCAACTCTTTTGATATTTTGGAAATGAGTAATTCTTTTGTTGTCAAGCTCATAGTTATTGTGTGGTAGGACCTTAGTGATAGTGAGAGGTCCTTCCCAGTTGAAAGTCAGGTTGCACACTTGTTTATCATCAGTTATGATGCCAGGAGTGTACACATTGACTTTTTCACCAATTTTGTGTGCTTCACCATACATCTTTTTGTTAAATTGGTGTTGTTGTCTGATTGTACTTTTTTCTGCATGGGCACACATAGATTCATGTGTTTTGTTCAATTTGTTGATGAGGTTTTGCATGCATGTGTTGTCTATCTTGCCACTGTATCTTTTGAATAGCATGGAGACTGGAGTGGGTGCTTTGTGGCCAAACATTGCTTTATATGGAGAGATTCCTGTGGTGGAGTGTGTGGAGGTGTTGTAGAAATACTCAACCATGGGTAGTATTTCTCTCTGGTGTTTCACTCCAAAATGCACTGTTATTGTTTTCATTAGTTTTAGCAGTTTTTGGTTGACTCATTCAACAGTGCCATTACCTTGTGGATGATTGATTGTAGTGTGAGTGTATAATATTTCTAATTTTTTCATGAGAGTTTTGAACAGTTGGCTTTTGAATTGTTTGCCTTGGTCCAAGATGATTTCCATCATTGGACAAAAGACACATATCCAGTTGTTGATGATAGCCAGTGTTTGTTTGTGCCTTAATGTTTTATAGCATTATCATCTTACAGTATTTAGTGATGTGATCTACAATGACCAGTACATAGGTGTAACCCTCATAATCTTTTCATAGTTGTTCTATATCAGTGTTGATGATTAAGTTTGAGTATTCTGCTGATGTTTTTCTAGTGCTGCACACTGACCAGGGAAGTGGGAGTTGTTGAGTAGAATACAAGATTGGCATTTGTTTATCATGTCTTCAATTGTGTGATGGAGATATGGTGTGATGAACTTTCATGGATGGTTAGTTCCATCTGGTATACACCTTTGTGTCCTTGTTCATGAACTTTTTTAACAACTTCTCTTTTGTAGTATTTGGGCAGTGTGATAAGATGTCATGTTGTGGCACTGGCATATAGAATGCCACTGTTTGTCATTTTCCAATTTTGTTTGAAGAAGTAGTGAGTAGCCATAAAGTCTATCATAAATTTGCAATCTTTCAGGCATGCCATTATTTGGCATAAGATTATGTTGTTTTGTTGGGCAGCAGCTATTTCTTCTGCAGTGATTTCTTTTTTGATCATGATTGATAGTATTAGAGTTATCAGCAGCTGTTTCTATCAGTATTGATGTTGGGGAAACTTTTGTATTGGCAGGTTGGTATAAAGTGGAAGTCTCTTGCTTGTCCTTTTTCCTTTTTTAAGTCACATTGGTATTGTGGTAGTGCTGCCCAAATGTCTGCATTTGTGTGTAATCACCCTTTTTGATGTTCAATAGGAAAGTTGTAGTTGTTGTGATATTTGATCCATTTTGTGATTATGTTGGAGCAGCTGCCAGCATATTTTTTTGGCCAACATAAACTACTGTTATTAGTGTGGACAGTGAACATATTTTTGCAGATGAGAAAGTGGGGGAATTTTTTGAGTGATTCAATGAAAGCTAACATCTCCAATTTTGTTGTGCTGTAGTTAAGTTCACTGTTTTTCAGCTTTTGACTGAACCACTGAATGGGTTTCTCTTCACCATTCTGCAACTGACTGAGCATTGCACTGATGGTAATGGTGCAGGCATTGCAATCTAGTATGTAGGGATCAGTAGATGTTAGAGAGTTCAATGATTTGATCTTTTTCATGTCTGATTTTAGTTGGTTTAATTCCTCCTGGTGTTGCTATGTCCATGTGAACTCGTGAGATTTTTTGAGTATGTTGGTGATATAAAGTGTTTTTTCTTCTAGGTTTGGCATAAACATATGTTAATAATTTATGAAGCCTAGTATTCTTTGTACGTCTTTCTTATTACAGGGTGGTTGTATCTCATCTATCAATTTGTTTGTATTGCCTTTAATTGTGATGACTCATGGTGAGATGTTTCTGCCCAGCAAGGTGACTTTAGGCTTGGTGATGTGGCACTTATTGGCATTGATTCAGAGCCTGGCATTGAATAGGTGTTGCAGGTTTGACTGTAGTTACTGTGTGGGGTCCAGGATGGACTCAGTCCCAATTAGTATATCATTGATGTATGAGGTGATTCCTTTTGATAGAGTGCATTTTTCATTCAATAGTATTGTGCATTGCACAATCCAAAGGCCATGTAGAGCCATTTGAATAGGCTGGAGTGATGAAAGCTGTTTTTTCTACATCTTTGGGTCTCATAGGCATCTCTTGCATAAATCCAGTATTGAGAAAAGTTTGTATTGTGCAGCATCATATATTATGTCATCAACTCATGGTAGCAGGTAGGCATACTTTTTGTTATTTCATTAAGTATTTGGAAGTTGATACATAGTTGATGTTTCTTGCCCTGTTTAATAAAAACTGTTGGTTACATGTAAGGGCTGTGACTCTTTCTAATTATCCCATTGCTGAAAAGATCAGAGATTGTTTTGGCATATTGGTCCTGCATTTGTGCAGGTACTCTTCTCCTCTGCATGGTTGTTTGACAGGTTTGTTCAATGTAGTTTTGATGCAATATTATATGTTGATTGCTTTGCCCACTCTGATTTATTCATTGTTGAAGATGGATGTGTTTTGCTTTAGTATGTCATTTATAATTTGTAGTTCTTCTTGTGTTAAGTGAGGGTGAAACTCTGGCATAAGCATTGGGGCATTCAAATGTTGTTCATCTGTGGCAGATATGTCAGAAATGAAGATTTGTTTATTTTTGGTAACAAATTTTTCAAGTGGAATGCCATTGATGGTGACTTCTTTTGTTGTGGTGGTTAGAGTTGTTCAAGATTGCTGTGAAGCTGCAGTTGTTGGTAATTGTAGTGAGAATGTTTAGTATGGTGGTGCTTAAGTTACATAGACCATACGCATTTGTGATTACAACTTCCTCTGATAATAATTTTTGGTATGATTTTGGTAATTCTCCAGTGAAAGGGCTCAGGCCTTAAATTTTCTGCTAGGGAGAATTCAAAAGTATTGGTGCCATTGGTAGCTGGTGAGACAGATATGTTTATTCTCCTTGATGGTTAGTGTTCAATTAGAGTAGTCTATGAGACAGTTGTTTTCTGTGAGAAAGTCTCATCCCAAGATCATTTCATATGGAAATAGTTGATTTCTGGTATCAATAATATGTATGTCTTGATGAAATTTCACGTTTTGTATTGTTAGTAGGGCATCTTTGACAATTCCTTTGATTTTTATGTAATCTCCTGATGCACTGATAAGATGAGACTTGTTTGAAGTAATATCATCTCATATCCATCCAATGTTTTGGGTACAGGTGTTGGCCATGATCAATATTGATGCACCATTGTCTACTGTAGCTTTGATGTAGCAGCTGTTTATTGTAATTGGAATTAGGTTCCATTCCAGTAGATCCATGACAATCAATAGTTCATTAGCTCAGTCTGGGGCAGGCGCCCTTATTCATTTAAATCATCTTCCATGGTGGTATCTTGTTTGAGGCTTTCTAAGTCTTCTGATGTTTAATAACATTCTTCATAGATTGCATTTATGATTGCTTTGCAGTCTTGTTTTAAGTGGCTTTTCTCATCACATTTACAGCATTTGATGAATGGAAATTTGGTAGGTTTATCTTTGATGGTTTGTGTAGTGCATCTTTTTAATAAAAGTGTGGCATTGTTGAAGTTGAGGTTGGGAGTGCCTTGTTGCCAATATATACATTCATTATATTTGATAGTTAGTTGTATATTTACAGCTTTCATGATGAGTTTCTTAATGACATCATTGATGTCACATTTACTTTTGAATTTTGATTTCATTGAGGAAGGGAGAGTACAGATCATGAGTGTAGTAGCAAACTTCTTCCTGTGACAGGTGTAGAGATTAGTCTGAAAGCAGATGGATTTGGCAGTAGCAACAAGGGGATGAGTCCATTAAATGGGTAAGGACTGGAGATTGCTGTTTACAATGATTGACTGAGGTTAGCCATTGGTTTCATAGTTGGTATTGTTTTGGGAATGAACAGACCTTGTGAGTTGGTTCTCCAGGGATTGCAATTTTGTCTCCATTTCATTTAGTTTTTCTGATTGATTTAGCACTAATTTGACAAGCTCAATTTTTGTTAGGCCTTTAGATTAGAAGCAGCATAGTGAGTCATTTTTTCTTTAATAGTAACACAGATTGGAGAGGGGTACATAGTGGTAATAAATCCATAGTTTGTCAGAGAGGTATGATTATGCAAAACACATCCTTTCATAGAGTTAAAGTTGAATAGTAATTTAATTAATAGATTTGGTGAAGCTTTGTTAATAATGAATTACTTGCAAGTTTGAAGAGGTGTCAAAGTTTTCAAAAAGAGTTTTTCTAAAAAAGGTTTAAGAACCATTTCAAGGTTGTGTTTTTTTAACAGTCATGGGTCACCATCTAGCAGTAGTATAAAAGTGAGTCCATTACATTGATATTTTTTACCTTTGACCCTGGCAGTCATGGATATGATGTAATTGTGTACTTTGGCTGTCTGTGTATCTCTGATGTCATTGGAATATAATGGTTTTATGTTGGCAAACACATTTGTTTGCAGTCTATTGTTCAAAATGTAACAATTTTTCTATTCATATTACATAATTTTTAAATACAATTGAAATTATATATGCAAAAGATTCATGTTTTTGGGAATTATATTTTATTTTTATTTTTTTCAGTAAAAGTTATAATCAATAAGTATTTTCAAACATTGAGGAAAATAAATATGATTTACAGATGATCCACATGTCAATTGCACAAATAAACACTTTTTTAAAACTTGAATCAATAAAAATTCCCAAGTAAAAATTATTTTTAAAGCATAAATATATGTTTTTACAGATGCATACTCTCACCATACAGAAAAAACAAACATTTATAATAATAAATTTATTACAAAGAAAATATAAAATGCACTACTAAATGATAAAGTTCATATAGTGAATTTCATCTACAGTTCAATGAACAATGATATTATTCATCATGACTTCATTGTTGGGATGGGAATGATGTAGGAAACATATGCAAAGTGTATTTGCACATGAATTTCACATGGTAGTATCTAAATTAATGATTAATATACAAGTCAAATGAGGTGATAGATCACAGTATACAACACATGACTATTAAAAGTTTAAACAAATTCAATTAATAATGTGTATTAACAAACAAACAATGTTTATATATATGATAAATTATATAATTAATTTAACATCAGACTGCAAATTCACAGCAATTCATTAAAATATAATTGATTACATTTTTAAAAGAAATATCTGTAAAACTAACTAGAAATAATATTTCAAAAAAAGTGTTAAGAATCAAAACAATATCTGAGATTTAATTATAAAAATAGTTTTTTTTAAAATATTAGAATCTTTCAGGGTAGTTCTTTCATCAATGTGAAATTCCATTAATCTGCTCTATGTATAAAATTGCATGCTTTAATAATGTTAACATAGTTTATCTATGGCCATTGTTCAAATGTCAAAATGTAAAAAATTATAAACACAGTACAACCATGTAAAATTCAATTATGCTGCTGTGTGTAATTTTTTATCTATTGTTCAAATGTCAAAATGTAAAAAATTATAAACACAGTAAACTATCAAACATGAAATCAAAATCACTTTAACAATTAAATAAAACACTATAAAATCATATAAAACTAGAATTTTTTCACAAGTTGGAAAACAATCTCAATTATTATTACAACATGTTTTTTCCCAATTTATACAATTATATAAATGAAAGATTCTACAAAACTAAAATGTTATTAAAGTAAAATTATTTATCAATCACTGTCTCTGATACAAAAGAAATAAATAATTTTTCAATGCATATTTCTTGTTGAATTCAAGAATAAAATATTTGCAAGTAGGAATTTTTATGTGAAACTTTTCAGGATTGTTGATAACATGTTTTGTTAATAGTGTTGTAAACTGGTTGTTAACATTTATTGATACAAATATACAAAACATTTAAAAATATTTATTTTATATTATAAGAAATTGCTTACATTTTAAAATTTTATTGGTGTCTTTTATATTAAGAATTAAATAAATAACTGATATATGACTTTTCCACATTTGTATACTTACATTTTTTACAATGTTTTTTCACTTTTGTGACTTATATTTCTTTCTGAAGTTTTTTCACTTTTGTGACTTACATTTCTTTCTGAAGTTTTTCCATGTTTGTGACTTACATTCCTTTTCTGACATTTTTTCACATTTGTGACTTACATTTCTTTTCTGACATTTTTTTTACTTTGTGGCTTACATTAAAAAGCTTTTCCTCAATGATGACATGGGGATTGGGAACAGTGCTATTGCAAAACAATGTATTACAGTTTAGTAAATAGAAAATGTATAGTTTTGCTTTTACTCTTTTTTCTACATGTACTAGTTCTATGTTAATATGTTTGATAAATTTTTACATTAGATAAACATTAGTTTTAATATAAAAAATTTAAACTCTTACATCTTTGTAAATAGGTAAAAATCTATAGTATTTTCTAAACTGACAAATGTCAATGTTTTACTTATTGTAGAATCAGTGGGGTGATTCTAGTGAACAAGAAGAGAATACAGTTCAAACTATTTCTATTTAAAAAATGCTTTGGTCTTTATATACAATGTTATTTACAATATGTACAAATATTACAACTACCAGTCACTAACAAGAAAAGCACAAGGTCTGGCCAAAAAATAATAACTACTGGCCAATGCTACATGCCACCCCAGGCCAGACTCTGCGACTTTTTGTGTGCCCAATAGACGAGGATCTGGCCCAAAAGGATCCATTCAACAGCTCTTCACTCAAACATGCAAAAACTAAGGTGTAGGCTTGGCTGACTCCTATTGATTGGGTTAATCTTGTGGAGAGGCATCAGATTTAACCTTTGAAACCAAGTCCATCAGCAATTGTGGCCAGCAATGACTGAGAACAACAGATAAAAACCATCTTCATTGCAGCATCATTCAACACCTCCTTGCTCAAACATGCAAAAACTAAGGCATAGACTCAGCTGACTCCTATCAATTGGGTTGATCTTGCAGAGAGGCATTGGAATGTTGTGCATCACATCAGGGTCCTGTCATGGTCGCCATTTAGAATCACTGGGGTGATTCTAGCAAACAAGAACAGAATACAGTTCAAACTATTTCTATTTACAAAATGCTTTGGTCTTTATATACAATGTTATTTACAATATGTACATATATTATAACTACCAGTCACTAACAAGAAAAGCACAAGGTCTGGCTGATAAATAAGAACTACTGGCTGATGCTACACTAGCTATTAACTTAACATGCAATTGACATTCAAATTTAGCATGAGGGAAGGATGATTGAAATAAAGTAATCACTAGTTTAGTAAATTTAATAATACTATTTATTATACATGTAAAAAGGATTTGTACGTGTTTCATTAATGGTAGATTTCTAGAGATACATCTCATCAACTAAGTTAAATAAGTGTAATATTAGATAATGGATGCATGTTATGTATAATAATATAATTAGGGATAAAATAACTATATACATTTATTCACAGGTTAATATACAATACTCTAACGATTTGTTTTGCCTTTTCAAAAAAAAATTATTTGCCTTTGGGATATTTAATTTTCCTTTTGGTAATTTGTTTTGTTTTTCGAAAAAAATTACTTGCCTTGGGATATTTAATTTTCCTTTTGTTGATTTGTTTTGCCTTTTCGAAAAAAATTAGTTGCCTTTGGGATATTTAATTTAAATATAAATTTTAAGACATTCTACAAATCAATTATTGTTAAAGTACTTGCAGTTGTTTAATAGTTTATGAATTTAAAATAAAAACTATAATTATTGAGAAAGCGTTAACATTCACATTTTTTTTCAAACACTCATGTTAAGACTTTTATTAGATGGTTAAGAAAGCTATATGTATATATGGATAAATATACCTTTTGTATATATACATACAATATAAGTTTTGTTAAATATAAAACAATTCCAGGGTAATAACAAAAATGTGTGAAATTTAATACTAGAGCTATTATTCAGTGTGCATAACAAGTTCATTAACAAAAAATATATGATTACTTCAATATACTAGTCCTTTCAATAGTCTAAAACTATAAACGTACACTTTAAAATTATTTATAGTTTGGCTATGTAATGTATGAATATTTACATCTTTAGCCACCCCTCTTCATTATTCATGAATTAATTGCGGGCAATGACTCATCAATTAGCACACATCAATCAAATTTTACTTTTTAATCTGTCACAAAAAAATTTTTGCTGAAACTTGCTTTTGCAATTAATAATAATATAAAAATTTCACACATTTAATATCTTTTCTAACAAAAATTTGTATTAGACTTGATGAAAATATATTTTATTAAATGGAATTGCTTCTAATGACACATCATTCTGAAAGCATCATAGAGAAAATAAATCCAAAAACAAAACTTAAAACATTACAAATTTTTCTTTCACATATTTTGATTATTAGCATTTTTTTAGAATATAATTTCGAGATCTATACATTTAGAAACGTAAAGTGGAGGTGTATGCAAAGTCAAAACGTTATGCAAAACGAATATTTGTCAATTGTGTTAAAACATATACTATTGAAACCATAACAAAGGAAAAGTGTCAGATGTATTAAAACCCGTAGCAATACATCAAAAATTGGAACTAAATCTAGTAATNCATAGACTCAGCTGACTCCTATCAATTGGGTTGATCTTGCAGAGAGGCATTGGAATGTTGTGCATCACATCAGGGTCCTGTCATGGTCGCCATTTAGAATCACTGGGGTGATTCTAGCAAACAAGAACAGAATACAGTTCAAACTATTTCTATTTACAAAATGCTTTGGTCTTTATATACAATGTTATTTACAATATGTACATATATTATAACTACCAGTCACTAACAAGAAAAGCACAAGGTCTGGCTGATAAATAAGAAC
The DNA here is from genome assembly GCA_900660155.1 of Hofstenia miamia. Lineage (NCBI taxonomy): Eukaryota > Metazoa > Xenacoelomorpha > Acoela > Hofsteniidae > Hofstenia > Hofstenia miamia. The sequence goes on from CABFPE010000077.1 coordinate 357,077, forward strand.
TACTGGCTGATGCTACACTAGCTATTAACTTAACATGCAATTGACATTCAAATTTAGCATGAGGGAAGGATGATTGAAATAAAGTAATCACTAGTTTAGTAAATTTAATAATACTATTTATTATACAGGTAGAAATGATTTGTACATGTTTCATTTTTGGTAGATTTCTAGAGATACATCTCATCAACTAAGTTAAATAAGTGTAATATTAGATAATGGATGCGCATGTTATTTATAATAATATAATTAGGGATAAAATAACTATATACATTAACTCACAAGTTAATATACAAAACTGTAAAGATTTGTTTTGCCTTTTTGAAAAAAAAATACTTGCTTTTGGGATATTTGCTATTCCTTTTGGTGATTTGTTTTGTCTTTTTGAAAAAAATTACTTACTTTTGGGATATTTATTATTCCTTTTGGTGATTTGTTTTGTCTTTTCAGAAAAAAAATTACTTGCTTTTGGGATATTTACTATTCCTTTTGGTTATTTGTTTTGCCTTTTTTAAAAAAATAGTTGCTTTGGGATATTTAATTTAAATATAAATTTTAAGACATTCTACAAATCAATTATTGTTAAAGTACTTGCAGTTGTTTAATAGTTTATGAATTTAAAATAAAAACTTTATAATTATTGAGAAGGCATTAACATTCACATTTTTCTTCAGTCAATGAGTAAATTTTGATAATCACAAATGAATACATAAAGCCATCTCAAAAACGAATCAATTAGATGTCATGAAACTCGCAAAACATTTTTATTTACAAAAAGACTAACACATTTTCATAAAAAATACATTGACGCAAAAATGATTAAATTGATTGATTTTACAAAACACATAGTCGTACACAGTATGCATGAAAAGAAGTAAATTTTTAAATTGAAAGTGAATATCAAAGCTATATAAAATAAATTTAAGTATATGCATAGTACTTAAAACTTAATTTAATTAAAATATGCTTGTAATTGTTTATGAGATTATAAAAACACAACAGCAATCATTAAATGATTTAAACTACATTTTGTACATTAGGTATTAAACAACTTAGGAACATTTTCTAAATTTAGAAATAAATAGCATAAATTACAATTATCAGAAGCAGATAAAATGAAATAAATACTTCTTCATGGCAGTTTACTCATTGTTGAAAAATAATGAAATTTTAGAACCTATGTATATGTATATATGTTAGTTGTTAAATATATACTTTCATTTTCCTGTGTTTTTTATATCTATAGAGTCCAGGTACTTATTATCCACACCACATATTTATATATATATATATATATATATTTAAATGAAATGCTGCATAAATGCATTTTAAAATTGAATCCACCATTTGACGCGTTTCGATCTTTTATTGATCATCGTCAGAATATTTTCCCAGAAAATTTTTTTACAAAACTATAAACTACACTTTATAATTAACTAAAATAATTGTATATGATAAGATTTAAAATAGATGTAATCTTTGAAATGTATTCATTTGCTTGTTTAGTATGTTGGTCCGTTCTAATTTCTTTAAGTATAATGCTTCTCCTATTTTTGTATTGTTAGTTTTTATAATGATGTTAAAATTGTCTTTCTTAATTTCATGATGGTGTTGAAATATTTCAGTATTTAAATGTCCATTAATATGCTCTTTTATACATTTCCCGAAATGGCGGCTTGTTTCTCCAATGTACAATTT
>CABFPE010000077.1:361610-374903 GCA_900660155.1 Hofstenia miamia
TATATATATATATATATATATATATATATATTGCCCTAGAAAGTGGCATTAAATAATTTAGTAAAATTTTTCTTATGTTTTCTTATATTTAGCAATAGTCAACAATTGGTATGAAAAGAGTAGTCTTTTAGCAAGCCTATGTTTTATATTTTAAATAGTGCATTTACTAGTATATGTACTGTATGTTCATAAATTTCCCAACAATAAGATTATAACTGATTTTATGATCTGATGGAATTGCACAGTACAATTTCAAGCATTTTGTTAGATTTTCAGACAACTAATTTCTTGTTTTTACAGTGAAAGAAAAAAAACAATACAAAATAATTAATTTATGCATAATTTTCAGGATAAAAATTGATCTATGATGTTAAAATTTAAACAATTTTATCTTGTGCCAGAAAATATCATGATATTTCTGCCATGATAATGTAGAGTCACTTGGGGCCCATATTTTAATTATTTCAATTATTTCTGATTAATTTGGCATTCTAGTTTAGTGATTACATCATCATGATGAAGTGTTGCTACACATTTATCAATTTATAAGTGTTTAATTCTCTGTAATTCTTTGTATTTTCAAGTGCAGTTTTACAATCATTTTATTATTGTCCCCTCAATCTGAATCATATGTATTGCTCATTTAATTTGCAGGGGGAATTTCATGCAGCATTTTGTAAACATGTAGCAGGTAATAATTTGCTGAAATTGTTATAAATGCATGACAGAACTATAGTGATTGCACAATATAATTCGTCTTACTCTAATTGTGTTTGATCTTCTTTGATTTATTTATATAATAACCCCTTTTAGGTAGTTATGAATTTTATAATAAATCTTGCTTAAGATCTGGCAACAATTTGGGAGTTACTCCACAAGTGTCTGTGGCAAAAACTGCCCCCTTAACAGTTGGTAGCCCAAATTGTGGTTGCTTTAGGTTACAGCTATGTGTATGTGTAGGGAATAACATCTTCTAATTCTATCATTTCATTTCATACATGCACTTAATAACAACACACTGCAAATATACTATGCCATTGGTGAATGTGAATGCACAGTAATTATGTGACTTTTGTTTTACTATTTATTTACATGAGTTGAGATAACAGAACTCTGTGCTAAATTGTTTATTTGACCTAGAAATTAATACTTGAGACACACAAATCAGTTAACCACCAATGCTCTTACTTTTGCTAGAATGCAGGTCACTCTCTACAATGTTAGCCTTTGCAACCTTTGATGTTAACTCTTGAGTTTCCCAGTACTGCTTGAGTAGCCAGAGCTCCCCTTGATTCTACAATAAATATATGCATATCATCTTATGATAAAGTTTTCTATAATGAGAGCTAACATTGAATATCTTATTGTAATAGTTATGAGATGTCACTTTTTGAATACTTTTGAATGCATTAAGTTTTGTATAATAACAAGTTTCAACCAAAAAACACAGAAATATAAGTAAATTATGCATTTATTATTTGCATTAATTCCTTCTTTGCAATTTTTTGCCATCACCCCTTTGAGGTGAACTAAAAATGATGGCTTTGTATTCTAAATATTAATTGATTCTGCATTTTTGCTCTTTGCTGAATAGGGGTTTATGAACAATATTCCAATATTCAATAAAAGTAAAAATTTGAAATTATAAATTATGGGTTTATAAATCAACATAAATGTCTAATTATCTGTAAATATAAAGATTTAGTATTATCCAATTTTATGATAAATTAAAAAGTGATATGACTAAATTCTTACAATTTTTTTAGTGCTAGAAACATATTTATTTCCACAGTAGAGATGAATTTTGTTTTATAATCAAATACTGAAAATATTAAGCAATTCCTGAAAGTTGCTGCTTATACTTATAAAATTAAAAAAAATTTTTTTTATAATCAAATTCTGAATATTTTGCAATTCCTGAAAGTTGCTGCTTATAAAATATTACAAAAAATTTTAGTTAACAAATGATTACTGCATTCATGATTACCCATTAAAGTTCTATATTATAATTTCAGTAGTTTTGTAAATTTTGCTTGTATTTGAGCTGATCATGAATATCAAGTTACAGTTACAGTCCCTGAGTAGCTCATTCTCACACTTCATCTTTTTAGTATTTGCTTAGTAAATTTAATATATATGCAAATTTATTCTTGTATCATATTTGATGTTTATATTATGTCTCATTCATGCTTATTCTCAATTTTTTTTGCACTGTCTGTTTTAAAAATGTGTTTTACTACTGTTAGTAAATATCTTTGGCAAAAAGTACTGACAAACATTAAAATTAAAATGCCTGAAGAAGATTAAAATTGTATTCAGTTCAATTACAGTAATTCACCTCAAACCTTTTTTATTTTGATAGTTATAAAATGGCATTCACAATATTTGTGGCAAATAGCAAAAACAACAAATTTTATCTTTAATGAATAAAATTTAAGTGCTCAGGTGGTCTAAAAATATTTGATATTGAACTTTTAAAGCTATTTAAGACTTAAAGTACTTATAAAAGACATTTTGTAACTCTGAGCAGCAATGAAGTCATTCATTTACATGATGTTAGTTTTAATATTTTTTGTGAATGAAATTACATTGAAAATTTTTCCATTCATTTCCTGAAATATATAATTTACATTCACTCTTAAATTTTTAGATACTGACTCCCTTTCATTTCAAATTGAGTCAGTTAATGTATTTCTGCATGTAATTGAATACTTACTAATGTGAACAGTTGTGAAAGTGTGGCATCAGCATGGAAATCTGCATTGATAAACACCAGGATTTGCTGATGCCTCAGTAATTTATGGCCTGATCCCAGAGCTAAATGAGCCTATCCCTCCTAAAAGTCATAAATAGCTGGGAGATCAGGTAAGGGAATGGTGCATAGCCACACTTGGCCAATACAATACAGAGAACCTTAAGAGAAATAGTCACATTAGATAGGAGCCCTAATTTAAATAAAGAGAGAGAAGCCCTATAAGTTCTTAATTGCACTGTGTACCCTATGTGCTTGTGTACCTAATTTCAGTGCAGGCCTCAGCTCATGCAATTTAGGTGCAATAAACAATGAATGACAAGCAGTTGTGTAAAGCCCTGCACCTAGACCTGCCAAAGTGCTGTAGTGATGAACTTGTAAAGCTGTACCTGAACAAGGCACCCTTGGCAATAATCAGATAATTTAGAAAAGCATTTTAAATATATTACATATGCAACTAGAAGTGAAGGTTCAGTAAAATCTATTAAACTTTTGATAACAAAATTGAAGTATTTAAACAGGAAAACAGGATTTTATCAACAAAAGTAACACTAAAAGCATACTGTGAGCTATGCATAAACATCTTTTGCACTGTAATCAACTAATATCAGAAATATTGTGTGGCAGATTACTTAAACATTCAAAAATAGCACAGATTGTCTAACACTTAATATGTAAATCAAGGCAATTACAAATTCATGTAATTATTGTACAATTAATATTTATTCATTTTGAAATACAAATTTCAAAAATGCATGAAAGGGAGTGGTTGATGCCAAAATAGTGAGGAGTTTACTACTACATTTTAAATTGAAAGTATTCTTTAAGATTAATGTCACAGTCACTTACATTAAACACAGCAGTGCAATGTTTGAGAATATACAACAAAATGTCCAAAGCAATAATGATGTTAAAATATGTTATACATTTTTGCATTAAAATCACAAAAATGGAGTGCCACACATCAATTTGCTATTGTCTTTAGAGAAAATAAGGATTTTTGTTTCTATTTTCTTTAGTCACATTTGAAAGCACTTTTTACTGTGAAAATTTTGATAACTTCCTTGCAAACCAAATTTTCAGATATTTTGGAAAATTATGTAGTTTCAGTCATAAAAAAATAGTAGCTACTTTCTTTCATTACATTTCTAAAATCACAAAATATGATTATACTACTTTTATAATCATGACTAATCAATTTATTTTCATATTTCATCTGTAAACTTCCAATTGTATAAATTTTGGTTAAACTTCATTTGATTAATCAAACATTTTCTGATTGTAAAGAATTTTTTATTTAAATCTACAGAATTTCAGGAATATCTTACTTTATTTTAAGGATAGGCTTATCTATGCAAAATTATATACTTCAGTTATTCTTATCTCCTGACATTATGCTGTAATAAAATATCAAATTAATCATTACTATGTCAATCAATCTAATGGAAAGTTGTTGGTTTATCCAACCTTTACTTTGACATTTAAATAGACTTGATGGGATTCTAACCCACAAAATTCTTTGTATATGTAGCAATGGCTGTGTTATTCACTTAACAAGTTTTCAAATAAAGTATGCCTGGATGAAAAAATATACAAAGTTATTTTAAATGGGTAATATTTTTTAAACATATTAATATTTCAAATTAAAAATGTAGGACAATTATAAAGCAAAAATAATAATAGTTTATAGTATAATATATTATTCATTAAGTTTCTTCAAACTACAGCAGTTTGCATCATTGTAATCCCTTTCATATTTAGTACTTACATGAAAATTAAAAAACATTGAATGAAGTTTCATATTGAGTGAAAAATCTAAGTGAGTAAAAATGAATTTAATGAAATATCTTTTGAGTGAAACATACTGTTGATCCTATGTATAAACCACTTCAAGAGCATAGCAAAACTTTTTTTGGCACAATGTGTTAAAAATGTTGGTGTTTACTAAATTGTAAACTATGCTGAATGATAAAATATAAAATTAAATCTATAAAAATATTCAGAAGATTATCTTATGTGCTTTTGATATAGTTTTGATTGACTTATTTATATCATTGATTTTCCTACCACATTCATACATATTTTTAAACAAACTTCACTATGTTGTTTCTCAAAGATCTCTGTTAGTTTGAACATTACATGTGTTAGTAAAAGAACTAGCCCCTAAATTGGGGTGAGTCATTTCATATAATATTAGCAAAAGAGCTCTGTCAAGAGGTAATAAATATGATTAACTTATTTTAAACATAAATTGGATTATGACACACAATATTTCATGCTAAGTTTATAAATGTTTATGTGAGTTACACTGCAAAGCATATCATGAACAATGTTCAGTTTGTTTTCTTGTTTGGAGTATCTATGTTTATTTCAATGCTTGAAAATTCAACTCCAATATTGATATTCATGCTCAATAAAAGAAATATTTCAAACTTTTTTAATAGAAACTACCATTTATTCTAAATAACATTATAGAATATTATTATTAAAAGTATTCAATATAAGAAAATAAGTGCATTTGCTTTTTTATCTGATCAACACAATACAATACTGTCATAACAAAATATCCTCATCCACAAACTAACTCTAAGGATGAGCAATTACAGGTATATTATTACAATTTGAGAAGAAGCAACATTAATGGCACTAGCTAAAAATGAAATTTTTCTTAAATTGAGTACAATCAGCCACTAAACTGTTATTTTGAATTTAGAATATAAATTTGACTCCTTGGGCATTTTAATAGGCCTAGACACAAACAACTGTATTATTCAAGTTAAACAAGTATGAAATATTTCCATTTATTCAAATTATGTTAATGTATATGTTAGAAAAAATTTGCAAAATCAACAATTATGCATAAATATCAACAAATATTCATAATTGTTTGATTGCACAACAATTTTACATAATTGTTAACTGATTACAACAATTATGCATGATTGTTGAAAATATTAGCAACAAATATGCATAATTGTTGACATAATATTTATTATCTATCAATAACATCAAACCTGCAACAGACAGTGTGTTATTGGATTATTATGTAAATTTATGGATCATACTAAATTTGAGCAAGTTAAAAGCAATATCAAAACAACATAATATTTATTATCTATCAATAACATATCAAATACATTAAACAAACAAGAAATGTTTATTGTCACACAGAAGTGTCTCTCAACTATCAGTCAAACTTATTATAACACATTGCTACATCTGCATCAGCTATTGTATTTGGCACCATTTTTAAAGCACTTGCAAGAGTTGCTTTTGCATGCCTTCTTAGTGCAACTGTCTGTCACAAAGCCCTGTCCTGTCCCAATTGAATCAAGGCATGTGACTTCACATAAAGCTCTGTTTTTCCTTCCGGGACATTTGTAAGATTTACCACTTTCCTCCTCATGATCTCCAGAGAAGGCACATGGAATGATGGCCTGACAAGCTAGACCACAGTCCTCACACAATTCAAGACTTTTACAACTCTGTCCACAGGCAATGCATTATTGATCAATCCCAAAGCATTTTTTCCTTTAGCTATCATCATTGCAGCTACTCTATCATTGAACATTTTATGCTTAACTTCCATTTTGTCTGATGGTAAACAAAGCTTCTGTAGCACAGGTAGAAAGAGGAATAAACTGACAATTGGAATCATATGCTGTCTATTTATGTGGAATGAAAAAATAAATAAACAAGTGAATATCATTTCTCATCAACAGAAGCAGCTGCATACCGCTTATAGAGAGTAATCCAATCACACACTGTCTGTATAGAGAAGTTGCAGATTTTATGTAATTGATAGATAATAAATATAATGTCAACAATTATGCATATTTGTTGCTAATATTTTCAACAATTAGGCATAATTGTTGATTTAGTGACAAGTATGCATAATTGTTGTATTCAGTGAACAATTATATAAAATTGTTGCGAAATCAACAATTATGAACATTTGTTGACATTTATTCATAATTTCGCAAATTTGTTCAAACATATATATAGATTATATATATATGAATGCAAACATATTTTTCAATAATTTTATAGCATAAAAATTCAATATTTCATGTTTGATATGTTCTATCCCAAATTTGCTTTTAGGTTTCACTTCATCAAATCAAAAAACTGTCAATTATACTATTTGAGCAATCATATTGTATTACGAGAATTTGGCCAAAGTTTTACAAAATTAAGCTATTCTGTAGAAATAGAAATGGTATACGGAAATTATTCTGGCAATAATAATTTTTTAAAAAGTATAGGTATCCTAAAACTTGAATGAATTCTATCATAAATTTTGACTAATGACAATAAGCGTTTTATAGCCAATTTATCAATCGAAATTGTAATGCACAAGTTTACAATGGTTCATATTCATATAAAAGTGTTCGAAACTCACAAAATGATTAATTTTCTATATGCTAAATTTTGCAGGAGATAAAACAATATTAATTGTTAATTCATACAATTATCTTGTTCTAATTACAATATTAATTGTTAATTCATACAATTATCTTGTTCTAATTACCTTAGTAAATTCATTGCACTTGTCATATTTACGCATTACTAACTATATGAAATTGAACTACTGTTATTATAGCGCTTTTCCCGCGCTGATGCATCGCTACGAATTAGTAATTAAAATAAGTTATTCATATATTAAAGTTAATTGTTTATTAATAAGAACATTAGCGTTTTTATTTTTGTTAATGAACTATATAGTGAGTTCAACCTTTGGGTTTTTTGATGTTTTAATAGATTATTTAATTAATGATTTAATTACAATTACATTGTAGTTTATTTAATAATCAGGAATACAGTGAATGTATAAAGTAATAAGCCAACAAGATTTTGAGGACAGAATGAATTTTGGTTGAGGCGGGGGATGTGAGTGGCCTGTTGCATTTAATATTCAGCAATTTATCTATGTAGACGTTTACTGTTTAAATTGTGAAGTGAAGATAACATTAATACTTAGCCAATCCATTTGTATTAGTAAATTTAATAAATTTCTGGTTTAAAGAGGTTGTTCATTTCAATTTCATTGGTTTTGAAAATCTAGATAGTGATCTACACATGAATTATTTTCTTGACTGTTTTGGGAATGTGTTGTAAGAGCTAGAAATTTTGTTCGAATGTTAGTTTCAATAGTTGATTCGGCAATTGTCAAATTAGGATAAGTAAATAATTAAAACACATTAAAGTGATTTATGTTTTTTCCAATAATTTAGCGATTTTTTTTTTCATCTTATATTATGCATCATATCTTTGTCTCACCTGTGTGAGGTGCAAAAATTTTCTATTGCAATGATATTTAAAGCGTATATCAAGTATATCATCCATTTTTCTACCGTTAATAAAATAAATTTTAGCAATCCTGAAAATTTAATGTAAATTAATCGCTATTGTTTGTCTCATTAAAATCTAAGTTTTTTCACATTATTTCTATTTTTCTTGTTTTCATTTCTTTTCTGAAAAAATCTGTTGTCACATGCTGTAAGTTATCGTTATTGCCAGAAAACATTGTAAATCTATGGTTGAGTTGAAATGTTTGTGAAATATATTATCCACCATCCCTTAATATTAATATAAAATTCATGTATTATTTCTTCCCTCTATTTTTGAGGAAAAATAAACTGAAACTGTAATAAAACTACAATTTGAAATGGAATTACATTTTACTATTAGATAGTTGCTTGACAATATTTTTTTCATTCGAACTACAATTAATTGATAATACAATGAGTAGATCATATTCTAAATTTTGTGGTCAATTTTTTTGGGATTAATGAATGAATTTTTCGTAAAAAAACATAATTCATAAAATTAACATTTTTCAACAGCAAAGGGGTTTTGCATAAATTGTAACCAAAAGTTTAAGTAGGAGGAAGCCTCTACGTATAAATCTTGACCCTTATTTCCAATAGCTTTTAAAAACATGAGAAAATGTCACTGCACAATTTTTAACTATTAAAATCGAAATAAGTTGGAGCAAGCATATAATTACTATATTTAATATTTGGCCAACTATTATAAAAGTGACGTTACTAAGGGGGTTATTGTTGTGAGAATTGCTATCCTATCAAGAATCAATATTACAACAAATTACTATGAAATGAATTTGACCTCAATTTTGGATGCTTCACCGAAAATTGAAAAATATATTTTACATGACTTCATGAATAATTGGTGCAATCGGTTTATCAAATCTTAGAGAATATGGATTGATGAAAATAGCAAGTACTCTCCTGCTTCCATGGAAGGGTTGTTTTCATTGCTGAAAAGCATACTTAGGACAATAAAAATTCGAAGGATAATGTGCAGTCCTATATTAGTGCTTCTTACTATCTAGTTGATTATGTTTACCATAGAATACACGAATTTTACAAAAGCTTACAAATATTTAGGTCAATTTTTGGTAAAAAAAAATACGATTTTATGTCCAAAAAGTAAACATTTTGGGTTTAATTTCAAATTTTTCAGGTCAAAGAAAATCGCCTTAGTCATTATAGTAGAAGTACAAAAATAATCATCGAAATACCTTAACTCCACTTATGCGTAATGTCTTTAACTAATAAAAAACCTCATAGTTTAGGTTAAATGTTACGAAATATTGAAAAAACATAAAAATTTATGATCGTTTTTAATCAACAACTAGACGTAGATAACGTAAATCAATTGGCCAACAATTTTTTATGACAATGAAAAAATACTGAGGAAATCTTATTTTTGTTTCATTCAGAAATACTAAAATACAATTGCAATTTATTAGAAAAGTTCTTAAACAGTGTCCATATAACCATATGCACCCATCTGAATAATTTCCATATTCCATTAAAAATGGAAGCGATTTCGAAATTTTTTTAAAAAATTGAAGAATCTGAAACTTAATTATGCTATTGGATCACGATTTTAATGCAATTTGGTTTTAGAACTTTTGTTATTAATGCAATATTATTGACTCTAACACTATATTAAATTTAGTATTAGCCTATTTTGTTTGTATTCACAATTTGAGAGAAAATCGTTTTTTTACTTAATTTGCTTTTTTTTAGAATGCTTCATCTGGAGACAGGTAATAACATTGTAAAAGAATCGATTAGTCGACATTTTCAAGTCGGTCTTTCGAATGCTCCTAAAAGTAGCATTACTTCAACGGATTATGATTTTGTGAGTTACGCAATTGATTTCGAAAAATCATTTGTGAAGCTAGATGTAAAACTACATGGGTTTGCCGTTTTGTTAAATCGGTCTGATATTAAAGTTCTTGACTATTTGAAAACATTTCCATTTGGTCAGCACATTCAAACAAGTCCATCTTCTGGATTCGATTTAACCTTTCACATTCCTGAAGAGTATACGCCTGATAATCCTACGGAATATTGTGAACAAATTTCAAAAATTAAATATTATGTTTTCCACGGGTTTTTACAATCATATTATAAAGAAGTGACGAAGAAAGAAAACAAATCGATTCCTGATCCTCAGCTAATAGAATATCGCCGAAATGAGGCTATATACATTAGAGGTTTAGATGATCAGGTTGAGATTACATATAGAGTTCTGTTTGATGATAATGATGATTTTGAATTGGGAAAAATTTTTATCCAGGAATTTCAAGAAACGAAAGTTGCGGGACCTGGAATTTATACCTTCATCGGGAAGCCCCCAGCAGCTGTTGCCAAAGCATTTTCTCGTTACTCGCAAAATCTTTCTGCGTATCTTGTTCTTTGTTTACGAGAACAATTACTTGCAAATTCAACAAAATGTTTGCGTAGTAGTGAAATGGCACTGGCATTTAGGAATTATCTGCAATTTCATTTAAAATGTTCTAAGGCCTATATTCATTCACGAATGAGAAATAAGACAACAGATTTCATTAAAGTACTTAATCGCGCTAAGCCTGATGAAGATAAAGCCAAAGCTAGATAAGCCTTTATTTGTAAATTTCTTAAAATTTAAAATATTTTTCTAACTAAATATATATCTTGTTTAATTCATTTTGTGTTTAAAGATCTAGTTTATGAAGTTAGTTTACTAACAGTCAATTTTATCTAACTTTCGTGTTTGTTTTTAGATATGTGTTTACTTATGCGCACAATATAATCTAAAGTCATCCCAAATGTTATACATAAAACAGTTTAAGTCAGCATATGTTTTTCTTTTCTTTATATGCATTTTTTGAAAATTGCATAAGTATCAAATTACATTTATCATAGAATTGTCTATCGATTACAAAAAATTTTGTGAAATATATTGTTATTTGCATTCTGTTCAATTTCTAGATATCCATCCTATTGTCTTGTAGATAAACCGTACAATTAAGTAATTTTGCCACGTTATGCATATACTAATAGTTGTATTTCCAACTTAAGCGGGCTTTACAAAACAAACTATATATATATATATATATAAACAAGCAAGGTGTTATATGTCTTTTCATGGCCATTAAAATTGAATACGCTTATGCGGACGTCATTGCAATGGAAACAGCGACTAAAGATTATAAAGTTCAATTATCATAATTTGGCCAGTATAGTATTCTCAACATCCCGGATGTTAATGTTAAAGTAAGTCGACATTACTCTCACCATCCAAAATGATGAGAAACACTGTCTAAAATCACAAAGAAATATTATTCCCGGATCACTGTCACAATTGAGAGAAAGACATAGGGCCTGTGCTCATCCAGTCATTCTGGTATCATAAACCGTAGCCTGCCTTGCTATTAAGCAAAAAATTATTAAAATTTAATCCTTACTCCGCTATGGAGCTTCAAACGGCCCATACACACTAATAATGAACAAATTACTTCACAACATTTGAATATGGTCTTCTCAAGCATGCAAAAACGCTTGCTAATTAAAACTCAAAAATTTAATTCTGCGAATGTATTAACCATCTAATGCAAATTTGCAACATCAGTGAAATCCATGTGTAATTGCTATATTGCATTTTTTCGAGGAACAACTTAATGTCCTACGTGCCTCTTTGACATCCTAAACACATATTCTTTAGGATATTCTCAAATCTAAAAATTGAAATATGATTTTTTGCAGTCAGAAATTGACATCTTTTGTTTTTCTAACATTACAAAAATCGATAGTTTTGGAAATATTTTATGATGATTAAAATTAGAAAGAGGTACTCAAAAAAATATTTTCGTATTCAGAGAACAGTAGTCAGTGAACAATAATTTTGAATGGTTTTAGTTTGTTGCTAGCTGCTAAACTCATTCAATAAAGTAAAATTTCAAATTTTCAAACTCCGGGCAGTGAAGATATCATAATGTAAATTTTCATATCTTATCTATTGTATATCGAATCAATATTCGCTGTTTGTAATTTTTTCAGGAATTCAATTATAGATGAGCGTGTAGATGCAAAGATGTACCCAAATAAATGTAGGGACCAAATAATTCGCATCTACAGTTTCGGCCACTGGATTAGCATTACACAATGCTAAAAGTAGATTTTCATTATAATTGCAGGTAAATCGGACAACCAGATATTAGAAACGTCTAAACTAAACTTTTAGTAATTCTATGTATTTTACTCCTTTATGTATATAGTTTTATTAGTTCAATATACACCTATATGAATACTGAAGTGATGCTAATCCAGTGACCGCGACTCTACATGATAATATCAATCAATCCATTGAAATTGGTCTAAAATTTTCAAACAATTTTACAAACAGTAAATTTGCAACTTTTGGTACCTCTACTACCATGAATTGCTATTATGCAACCAAACAAGAAAATTCAATGACGGAATATCATTTCTATGGCCCCTAGATGTACGAAAAACAAAAATAATATTTTTTGAACATCTATTCAGTGCTTGGGCACTACAACGTTAATCTTTTGTCGGAATTACTCTAAATATTCTAAGCATATTTTAGATGTACAGGCTTGTGCATTCATACTAAATTTGAAGATTAGTATAGGTTAATACAGATGCATTTAGCGTCCAAACTTCGTTATTGATTTAATTAATTATTCTTCACTACAGTGAATATGTTGACTTCAAATGTACTTATATTTTAGTGACAAATGAAGATGTAATTAATCAAATGTCAAGTCCCAACCTTGATGTCCCTTCTAAATCAGATTCAACTAAACATCGGGTGATTACCAGATCTGTGGGCCTAGCGTCAAAATCTAAGTCTCCAAAGGATTCTGATGCTAATGATGAAAAATGTTCTATTTGCATTGATAAGAAGACAAATGTAGCGAGACTGGAATTGTGTTTTCATGAATTTTGCTATAATTGCATTTATGAGTGGAGCAAAGTAAAACCCATATGCCCTCTATGTAAAGCACCGTTTTCAGCAATCTTTTACGACATCGTTAGTAACTATGATTACAAGGTAATTTCGTACATTTACATTGCTATGTTTTAATATCGTTTTGCTATTGAAACCCAAAATTTCAAAATTGCCCTTTTATGTAAACATCTACTTTTAGAGACACATTCTAATATACGTCTTGTAGAATATGTATGAATATATATATATATATATATATATATATATAC
>CABFPE010000077.1:374963-388139 GCA_900660155.1 Hofstenia miamia
ATATATATATATATATATATATATATATATCAACCATTTGATTTTCTATTTTTCTTTGACCAACGTGCCCGAACAGCATGTGATTTCTCGGCATGCTTATCATTCTTGTTAGAGAATAGTGATTATTGTGAAATTATTTGCAAAATATGATGTAATTGTAACAAATGTAGTTGTTTATAATATAATTGATTAACTGTGTTAATTCTGTGCAATTTTAAATTGCATCATTTTAGGTATATGAAGTGCCCATTGTACCTTCTCCCGCCAGTGTGGACATTGATTCTGAATACTTTTCACCTGGAATGCTTGCTTTTCGCTATAGAACAACGCGAACACCCCAGCAACCAAGATCCTTTATGCCCACTGTCATACCCCCCTCCACTTCGTTTCGATCCTTTATTCCACAACGACATAGAATTGTAAGTTGTAATCTTAAGTTTTGATTTTGTGTTACACCGTTTGAGTATTTCTGTAGCACGTGTTTAGAACAGTTTTAAAAAAAACATGTTTAAATTTTGAGGCATAGTCAATTTGAAATGCGCTCTTTTATGTTACAGTATAGTTAACAAAGAAAAGATTCAAATAGTAATATAAGTAATAATTGTATAAAAATGCAAAAAAGCTTGGAATTCCAACCTGCTGTTTTTTACTCTTCGAACATTAGCACTTATTAAGTACTGAATGTCATGCTTCTTCTTCCAATTGGATATTGATGTTCTTATCGAGAACAATCTTAGCAGGTATGAAATGTAAAATATCGGCAGTGGTTACATTTGATGACATCAAACGAATTATCGACTGAATGCTTTTGAGAATGTTCTTAAACTTCAAACCGATATGCGTCTACACTTTGTGGATATTAGAAACTTTTTTTATCAATTATCGTCCTCGTGTATAAGCACACATGTAAATCTAAAATTTTATTAAAAAATTTGGGGTGCGGCTTATATACGCAGTCTAAAAATTATATCTGTATACTTCTCACTTTTTATTTTTTCCTCAAATTCACAATGTGCTTTCTTTGACCAACTGTTCCACCGCAGTATACCGCAATGATCGTTTTCTTAACGTACATATCTTTATTACAAATGATTAATGACCATTTTTCTGGTAAGTTTGTCCTAAACTATCCTGTGTTTTAAATTTTGTTGGTGAATCAACAGACACGAAGAAATTGTGTTATCTGGTGGCAACATTCGATGTCTAAAGTATTTACTATACCAAATGCTTTTATAAACAGATTAACTACGCATACGCGGTCTCATACGCGGTTTCACAGAATTTTCTTGTGAATTGAGTTGATGAATTAATATATTCACATTATAATAATTGATTTACATATTTTTATTAATCATGTATTTAAAACGATATTAAAATCACACGAATTGAAAATCCAGATCAAATAGAAGTTCGAATAAGCACAATGGGCTTTGTGTAATAGTCTGTTCACAGCTTAATCAAAGTTGTGCTTTTATTCACAAAATCCAATATAAAATTTTACATTAATATCATTTTGCTTTTTACTATGTAAATCGAAAACGTAGATTCGTATTTAGCCAAACATTTGAAACAGCTCTCTGTCAAACACCAGTTATACCGATATGTGCAAATTTATCATGATGTAGCCTTTTAACTGCTGTTGACGATTCGTCAGGTCTGGCCAAGGCATCACCTGAACAGTGTTGGCCCGGCCTCTGGCTCGAGCATTTTATTAGGAGATTAAATCATACAAACTACTACACTGTTAAATGTACATGCATAAATCCACTGTAAAAAAATTAAATAATCAATTTTATTTGAGCGTTTCCTTGTATTTCAAAGAAATTGTTTATAATTGTATCTTTGGATAGCGCTACCTTGAACTATTTATAACGGCTCAAAATTGCCAAGTCGTCGAGATTTTCAATTGTCATTTCACAAATAATTTATTTGTAGCATAAGGCTGAAGCTTCGTTCTGATTTTAGCTGGCTGAGGTACATGGAAGATTTACTCAATTGTGATGAGTTTTGCCCTTTGGAAAACCTAAGTACAGTGGCAGGAGAACTCCAAGCAAGCTTTGACAATTAGACGGCATTGACTCGAGATGAGTAATGAATATCTTTGCCGTTAAAACCTAAACGTTCAGATCATTGATGTTAGTTTTCTTGAAGATAAAACTTGAAAAAAGTTACAAGGTAGTTAAAATTGAGAAAATGCATCCATTTCCTGTAGCAACGTTTAGAAATCGTAAGACTTTTTGCTACCGATAAGGCAATGTCTGTATTCAGTATTCACCCTATCAAGGAAAGGAAAGAATATGATGTCTCTGACGGTCTTCGCCGTTTTTCATTCAGCATCACTCCCAAATTTTCTAAAGCAAATTCAATTTCCACAATTCGGTTTAGGTCATTTCTGTTTTTTGTAGATGCTTCAATAGACCTATAAATTGTACCAAGACTTGACAAAAACCTAAAAAATTGTCCATTCTCCTTTGAACTCAGTGCTTTCCTGTAAAAGCTCTATCGCTTTTTTACTCGGAAAATACTCAACAGCAACATGTCATTTTAGTGCTGTTTCGAATATCGATGGATAGCAAAATCTGTGATTGCATTTTTCCAGTTAGAATACCCACTTTAAGGAAATTTTGTTGAGTATAGTTTGCGAAGATATAAGCTACAACAACAGATCTTCCGAAAATCTCTCTTCTGATCGCCATAGTTTTTTGGATTTTAGCTTCAAAGTTTCTGCTGATTTGGGGCATAGCAGGAGGACTGAGCAATGTCGGGTTGTAAGATGGATTCAGACGCTGTCAATTTTGCACGGGTTTGTTTACCGCAATTGATATAGATTAAGGAAAGGGCGTTTAAGAAAGTTGTCAATGACACTATGGAAAGAATGTTTACTTGCTAAAACATAATACTTAAGGGTTTTACAATTATTGACAAATGATATGACATACGCTCCAGACTGGCGTGGATCAGATCAGAACTGTCACAACCGTAGTTAGTGGAGGTGGAGCTAATGCTAGAAGTGTATTGCAATAAATCAATCAATTCACTATCTTAATTTGCTGCTCATTGAAACACATATTTCTTATAATACATGTAGCCATCCTAACAATGAGAACATGTCAATATCGTGACTTGAATTGAACCTACATATATTGTAGCTAGCATGTTTTAAAAAGACACGTTCTACATTTAACATACAAAATTGGGAGGGTGCTTGACCTTTGCTCGACATTACACTTATTAGGCCCGACCATTTTGCCAGTTCGGTCTACGCCACTGTATATCATATGAACTGTGTTGACAGTGTTTCTGCGACAATAGGAAAATTCAATTTGGTAACCTAGTTGGCTTGCAGTCATACGTTTGATGATGCTTTCGTTCTTGATGTAAAAAGAAGTTTTTCTCTTGAGAAGTAATTTCTGGTGGCATGTGTTTTGCAGCTTTCGTGGTTTGAAAATTTGAAAATATAATTTGGTATAAAGCCATCAACGGAACTAATTTTCAACATCTCTCGGCGAAAGTGTTTTGTGCATGGAATGACTCTAATGACATTTACTACACATATAGAACATGTACGAAATTCATTGTTTCCCTCCCATTTATACATTTTATCTCTACCTCTGAAATTTGCTTTTATTATGTCAGTTGGGTCAGAATTTGAAGTAAGCTATGAAATGAACGTTTTAACTGATGACAGAAGAGAGCATTTACTGTATCGGTAGTTTTAATTAAAGATTTATTGTTGTTTGCAAAGCTAAACAAAGACACTGCAGCAAAAGCTCTTCTTTTTCTATTCAAGAATTCGCTCTGTTCTCTCTCTGATGCTTCAATTTTGCATATGTAATTATTAGTTTTGTAAATATTTTTGTCATGTGTTAGTTTATAGTTTTTTTATATACATTTAAGCAATAAATTTGCTTTGACTCTTATAATAATATTAATTATTATTATATTTTAATAATCTTGAGAAAAAATCATTAAGAGAATTTTGTGCCACATATGATTTTCGTTGTATAAATACTGACTGTCCAACAAGACAAAACAACTTAATTGACTACTTCCTAACAAATTCCGACTTAGTTTTTAAATCCTTCATGTTTGAGTCATTCAGTGACCATGCTCTTTGCACATATATAAGTAATGTAACTATCAAAGTCAATAAATTTAAAATAATTTATGCAAGAGATTATCTAAATTATTCAGACGAAATAATGGAAGCACTTTTGAAAAACATATTGTTCAACTATATATAAAAATTGAAATCTGGATCTTGTATGATTAATTATATCTCAATAGAAATTTGCAATGCAATTAATAAAGCGGCACCAATTAAGTACCGCAAAGTAAAATTAAAGGCGCGAAAATTTGCTTTATCAANCGTTGTATAAATACTGACTGTCCAACAAGACAAAACAACTTAATTGACTACTTCCTAACAAATTCCGACTTAGTTTTTAAATCCTTCATGTTTGAGTCATTCAGTGACCATGCTCTTTGCACATATATAAGTAATATAACTACCAAAGTCAATAAATTTAAAATAATTTATGCAAGAGATTATCTAAATTATTCAGACGAAATAATGGAAGCACTTTTGAAAAACATATCGTTCAACTATATATACACATTAAAATCTGGATCTTGTATGATTAATTATATCTCAAAAGAAATTTGCAATGCAATTAATAAAGCGGCACCAATTAAGTACCGCAAAGTCAAATTAAAGGCGCGAAAATTTGCTTTATCAAATGCCGATGATAATTATATACGTGAACAAGTAAGAAAATTGTTTGAACTCGCTAAAACAGAGCCGACAACAACTAATTGGACTAATTACGAAAAATCAAAGAAGATAAAAAATCTGACTTAAAACAGAAAAGTTTCTTCGATAAACTAAGCTATACAAAGGAAAAATGGCGATATATTCATAAATTTTTGGGAAAAAGTAAAGGACTTTCAACTGATATTAACGAATTAAGTATTGATAACAAAATCACAACGGAAAAAACAAGAATAATAGATCATCTAAATGCAACATTTAAGGAACTTGGCAATTTCAATTTTCCCCAATATAAGAGCGACAAACATTAATAAATTCCCAGCAAAATCATACTTTTCTTTTAGACTCGTAAATGCAAATGAACTACAAACCATAATAAAAAATTTAGACGCAAATAAATCAACTGCATCCTATAATCTTCCAATCTTTATTATTAAACGTCATTTTCATATCTTTAGTGAACATCTTCTAGTCGCATTTAACCAATGTATTATTGATAATGAATTTCCTGATATATTTAAGAAATCAGACATAAGCCCTATATATTAAAAAGGTGATCCTCTAAACGCACAAAATTATAGGCCGATTTGCTACAAAAATTCTCCAAAATGACATCGAACATTTAACAAAGTATTTCTCAAATAATCAATTGAAAGTAAATATTGAAAAAACACAATTTATAATTTTCTCGCTTAAAACATTTAAAAATCTCACAAAAAAACATTGAACTAAATATAAATCAAGTACCAATAAAGCAAAGTGAATCAATAAATTATTTAGGTGTTGAGATTGACAATGATTTAAATTTCGAACAATTTTTAATGACTAAAATTAAAAAAATGGCTTCTGGAGTTAGGTATCTTTACCATCTGCGAAACGTCTCAAATATATATCACAAACAATTAATAAATTCTTTTTGTTTATCTCATTTTCAATATTGCTCATTTCTCTTTACAAACATAAATTCAAAATATCGCATACTTCTGTCTAAAACTTTCAATTGGTCTCTTAAAACACTTAACTTTGCGCAAAAACATGACAGTTCATCCGTCTATCGAATTCAATATAAAATATTAGCTCCTTATTACAGAATTCAAATGCATATGGTATCAATATTATTTAAGTGTAAATCTGGTACACCTTCTCTTTCATTTTTAAAACAATATATTAAGTTAAATGAACGGTCTCAAAAATTTTTATGCTTAGATAAACATTCAAATAGTTTTCACCACATAGCAACTAAAATTTGGAATAACTTAGACCATGAAATTAAAATGGAAATTAACTACAAAAAATTTAGAAAAAAAGTACGAACATTCCTCTTTCACAGACAATGCATACTTAATGACAATAATACACTACACTCCTTCGAAAATTTCGTATGATCCTAGATAATTTACACACACCACACAATTATATATATGTATATGTTACTATTATTTTGTAAATAGTTTTTAGTTTGTCTTGTACTAAAGAATTTTTGCAATAAATTGCTTTTGACTCTTATTATTATTACTATAGATAAAGGCTAGAATTTTTCAGATTCTTCAAAAATGCACTAAAACACTATATTTTATTTGTAAGATCAAAAATTATTTTATTTCCATAGATTTAAAATGTAATACCAAACACTTGCTATACCTAAGTTGTATGGAATGATGCAATGAAAAATGTTTAAGGAAAATTGATAACTTAAAAGGAAAGTATTAACAGAAAATGTAATATCTTATTTTCGTTCAATTTTAGAATTGATGAACGTTTCCTTACAAATTATCAAGAAATTTTCATATTCTTGAAGATTTGGTAGAGCGGAATATTCTATAAAGAAATTGAGATTATGGAATCCACCATCTGAAAAGGAAATTCGAAAAAATTCGAACTTTTATTCCTTGTAGGCATCTAAAATTATTTTTAAATATTTTTTATTTTTAAGCACTGTGTTAACGCTTAACTCTATCAGGTGTTTATTTATGATTTATATAAATAACCTTCTTATCTTCCGGCAATGCAACAGCAGTACAAGACAATGCTGATACACTCCAAAGAAAACAATAAATGACAAGATTTGCATAGACATTGGCAAAGGTCATATAAAGAAAGTATTATAGAAAAATTTTTAAATGGATTGTTAACATAATATTTTAAAAAAGGCATTTTAACTTACTTTAGGTACAAGACTGTCATGATCACCTCAATTCAGTAAGCATCACTGCCACGCGTCCTCATCCGAATTCAATTTCAATTTCGGTTAACTCCGTACCACATTACCCTTACCCTGTTCTACCTTCTAGAAACAATGGAAATTTAGCACATTCATTGGTCACAGCTTTGTCACACGCTCGCGGACTTATGCGGCGCATTCCGACCTCTAGCTCTCAATTTGATGCACGCAGAAAGGTCTACTGTTCTGGCATACGTGTTTCACATTTTAATTCAAACAAACGGAGGGATGTGTCACAACTATTTTTGCAACGAAACCCAACTGCTATTCATAGGTAGTAATTCACATTTTCTCAATTTTTTCTTCCATGCCGTTTTGGTTTTTTGTCATCTAGTTGCTTAATTTTTTAAATTATGTTCTGTATTTGAAGTAAAATTGTTGAAAACACATATTATTGTAGTGTTCTGATAAATATTTCTAATCACTGCCATTTTAGGCTTGTACCATTTCTTCAGCGTGAACTTACGGTTTTACTTGATCATGATGTAAATGAAGTTTTGGAGAGCATTATGACAATGTTGTCAACTCATGACATTAGTTCTCAGCATTTTTATGATGAACTTTTTCCGATTCTTGGCGCTCGAACATTACACTTTATCCACGAGTTCAGAATGTTTGCTATCTCGCCGTTTACAGTTGATGAATACGATAGAAATGCCGTTTATCAACATCCAACCACTTTTCAATTTCTATTGGCTTCACAGGTACATTGATGAATCAAGAATTTCATATTAATGGTTTTTAATTTAGCTGCCCAATATCGACTCCCCCATTAACTCTTCAATCTTCTCTAGCTCAGATGAAAATAGTAATTTTAGTCGTACAACTGATGATCACAATCTACCTCTATGTTCTTTAAATTCCGATGATAACTTAAGGTTCTCTATTCTTAACCAGCCATCAACTTCATCGAGTAATCAAGAAATTTTTCTTATCGATTCAGATTCCGATGAAATTCAACCACAGGAAATTGTCACTAGAAATACATATTCTGCAGAAATTATTTCGGACAGTGAATGCTCGCTCGAAGAAGATTTTCAAGGTACTTAAAATCTTAAGTATTTATCCTTAGAGCTAAATACCTTATTGCAAATTGTTTGATATCTTTTGGATTTGGACTATTGTAGTAATTTATAAGGTCGTTTAGTTTGAAGAAATTTCGATTCAGTAAAAAATTTTTTTCAATATATAATTGTTTGTTTGCAATTTATTTTTGCAATAGGTGATTCTTTCCTATTGCTATTCTCCAGCCTAATTTTCCTTCTTTTTGAGTTGCCAAACTTTTGCAATTTATAACCTCCGTTTGATTTATTCTATTTTCTAATGACTGTGGTCCTACAGAACACATTGTTACTTGCGGAAGCTACACTAAAATTCAGGGCTGTGCGATTCGGTATATTTTTACTTCGATTCGCTATTTTATAATGTAATATGCACCATGAGAATTTAATTAAATATCAAACTGTAGTTATCAGCTAGTTAGTAACAATATTGGAACTAGAGCCCTGTGTGGGGGAAAATAGTTAGCTTTGCACCGCAGAAATTATCACCGCCCCATATTGCATTGCATTCAAACATGTAAACACCGCAAGCAGTTTCTTAAGGAATAACGAAAATAAGCTTATGTGTTATCTTCTATAAACTTCTTTAAACATGCAACCCACATGCATTTTTTAGAAAATCAGAATTTTCGATTTTAGTTGTTTAAATCTTAAATTTCTATGTAGTTCGGAATTTTGATGTACTTCTACATGTAAAACAACATTCGAATGAACGAAATGGGGTTAATAATAAAACATTTATTCTTAAAACCATGAAATCTGTCAATATAAACTATCTACAATATACACAAATTCCACACCTGAGTTTGTCAACGAGCTTGGGCAAAAGTTTGACCCACGTGGAAATTTTTCAGCTCTAAGATGAATCAGAACAGTATACCAATTTTTTCACCCGATTTGCAAACTGATTGAGAAGTTGACTTTTAGGATTCTTTCGTATATTTTCACAATAATAATCGAGCGTAAGCATATTCATTGCATTAAATAACAATTGTATTATCTGAAGTCCCTGTAATTTGACTTTGGGACATTTCTAGGCCAAATGGATTTGAAATGGGTTCAACTTGAAGAGTGTTTACGCAAATG
Source organism: Hofstenia miamia (assembly GCA_900660155.1). NCBI lineage: Eukaryota > Metazoa > Xenacoelomorpha > Acoela > Hofsteniidae > Hofstenia > Hofstenia miamia. The sequence goes on from CABFPE010000077.1 coordinate 384,103, forward strand.
TCATATTTGTTGATCTAGACACAGTGTAGTTCTTTTATTATTCTTTAAATATATGAAATTGTAAGTTGGTGATTTTTCTGAGATTGATTGTTACAAAAATAAAACGTTCATTGCTTTAGATTGCCTAATTCATACTACTCCACACTCACATTCCTGCCGTTTGTTTAGATTCTATTCAATTTTTGCATTTTCGTTTAGATTTTGACGAATTGCTCAGCCCTAAAAATATTTGTTTGCTGTTAATAGTTTAACTTGCTCAGCCCTAAAAATATTTGTTTGCTGTTAATAGTTTAAAATCATTGATTTACATTGTACGTAATTTTTTTACAACTAGTTGAATCAAACGAAAGTGAAGAAGATGTTGCAGTCACCTCTAGAATGAAATCTGTCGTTATCGATTGTTCAAGACCCAAGCAGACAAATAAAGATAGTATTCAGAGGGATTCCGATGCTTCCAAGCAAAGTGATTTTTGCGAAATTGATATCACTTCTGATTCTCCACAATCACCCGGAGTTCATTTAGAAAATATAGCCTCTGGTCCCGATAACGAACCGTCTACGTCAGAACTATGTCAACCTTCGACCTCAGGTAACTATTAATACACAAAACGTTTTATTTTGGTTTTTAAAAGTTTCCTGATTCAAACTAGTGGCCCTTAAACTGCCCATGTTTTTTAAAACAACAAACTATTTTGCAACACTTTCAAGCGATTTGGACATCCTGAGATGTGTACGCATGTATTGGTGAATATGCATGAACTTAAATTTGAAATTTGTATTGCTGTGGCTGAATTCTCAGCATTCCCAATGTTCAAGTAATCCAGGGCTCGAAGGGTCATGGGAGCAAAAGCTAACCTCAATTGTTAGTAGAACACCCAAATATAATTAAGTGTTGTACCAAATCCATTACTACCGATTATGAAATGTGCTACTTTTGCAATGCTAGTAACTGAAGTGAACCACAGACAAATATGAAATGTTCAGACAGAAATCCAATGGGCTCATGATTCACAACCCGGCGACCCAATGAGCCGATAGTATAGATCAGTGACCCCATGTTGATCGATTCAAAAAATATGTAGTAAAATCGGTATTATATTTGCGTAAAATGCGAAATAGAGAATTTTTTATTTGAATTAAATTTTTTGTTCATTTAATGATTAGGTTATGGATTTTTTCAGGAAATTGTCTCTTCGACCCAATTGCAACTTGATTCGGCCATTCATACATTCTTTACATTCTTAGCATGCTGCTCACTTTGAACTGTCGATGCGAATATATAGTTGTTACTTCTTCAAAAATCATTGTTTTCTTATTTTATGTTTTCAACTCAGTTACAAGTTCAACCACATCATTTTATAGAATTTGTTTTTTGAATTTTTCAAATTGCAAAAAATATAGGTAGAAGATATTCTTACATGAATATCCAATCACCAATTGCTCAGTTTTTCTATTTGCTTTGTATAAAATAGGATACTCTCGTCTCCAAAATTTCCGGAAATTCTGAAGACAAGTTGGTTCTCTTGCAACTTCTTGACTATCATCAACAGCAAGATTCTTTAAATAGTGAAGCATCTCAGTTTTAATACTGTACGGGTTCATAGGAATAGACTAATTATAAAAATCAGTGAAACTCATGCATTTTGGATATTATGTGCTAAAATATTGTAATTTTCAAGTAGGCAACCTAATCTTAGGATGGATTCAAGTATTAAATGATTCAATAGGATAAACAATCTATTTTAAGAATTACCTTTTCCAGTAGTTCAAAATAATTCGTGATTTGAGTGACCAGTACACAATTCATTCAAAAGAATCGTGCAACATTAATAATAACAATAGTAATAATTGTAAGAGATGTTGGGTGCAAAAATAATTGTGCTTTACATTTTATACATGCTAAAACTTTTCCAATAATTTGAAATTTCTAAGACTGGCTTTAAATCGATATTTTTATTATCAACAAAAACTTCAGGCATTTCTTAATAAAGTAGTTGAATTTTGCACTCAATCATTTTGAAACAATTATTGACTCAAAAATTAAATATTTTGAAATAATATACTTCCATATTTAATTATAGAATTAATTTATGATTTAAAAACGAGTAAGCTTCCTGAATATTTAATTAGATTCAAGTCATTTGTTAAATAAAGCCCTCTTAAATCTTAATATTTTCGAAATTTTAGTTCATTTTAAAAAATTTCAAAACAATAAAAAACATATAAAAACGAAGTTAATTGCTTTAACTTTGTGTAATATAAATACGATGTGATTTTGCCGTTGTTTATCCGTTTAAGAAAACAATGCGTTCTTAATCTTTATTTAGATATCAATACCACATTGAAAAATACAAAAGAAAATCCAGTCTAAAAACCTTAATTATTGTTGCAATAAGAGGTTTCGACTTGTTCCCGAACGTATATTCTGGTTTCAGGTAACCTATCAACCCGTATGGAAAAAAATGCTTTTTTCCTGTTCTACGTTTGCATTGTTGATGAATGCAATCAGTTTTAATCGATGTGTCATCGTTAAGAACATTAAAGTTCAGNCGTTTGCATTGTTGATAAATGCAATCAGTTTTAATCAATGTGTCATCGTTAAGAACATTAAAGTTTAGAAGGGGTACTGGTCTTACAACCAGTCTAGAGAACAGTACAAATAAATTTAATTTGACTTTCCTTAAATGATAAATTGTAATTCGCATCTAATATTTTGCAATATGTTTTTGCAACCTCCACTAGAATATTTTTGGTAGAATTTTTAATCAATCTTTTGCAATTAATGTTTCTTATACTAATGTGGGAATGCCTCAATTTTACAATATTTCAGTCAACTGTCTATACATGCTATACTGCTATCCTTTGATACTTTTCCCACTCCTTCATCTGTATATGTCACTAACTAAACACAGCGGAATAATTTTTGTTACCGTCGAATGGGTTGAATAGAAACAGTAGACAAGGAGAGAATTTACTTGGTTATTGCTCATGATATTTTACATTGTCAGTTTGCGTATAAGTTAAGCATTTAGATAACGGTATGTTCATGTGAAATAGGATAACTATAGCTATGCTCATCCAATTTTATTCGTTTTTTACAAAGTATAGTTTTTAAACATTGTATATAAAATTCAAATGTCCCCACAGAAAAGAAAGGAGTCGTAGTTAAACGAGACAATACATCCTTCCTAATAGAACGCAATTCGCTGCAGAGAGATTAAGGCCACGTATGCCTCCAACAATTCTGGCAAAAAAATATCAAAACCTCAAAATTTTTCCAAACAGATACCTGAAATCTGTAAATTTGTAAACTATATATTCTGAATGTTATTTTCAGATACATAATCATAAAATACATTATTATTATTATTATTATTATTATTATTATTATTATTATTATTATTATTATTATTATTTTTATCAGATTGATTTTATTGTTACTGAAAAATTTATATCCATTTGGTTGACGAGCACTTTTTGTAAAAAAACTAAATGGAAGTAATATGTAGTGGTACAATTGCTCAAAGCTTATTAGCATTTGAGTTTTACATATGTTGCTTAACTTTAGTGTTGTCGTTTTATATATAATTCAAATATCTTTGTAGTAAACCCTTTCTCTTAAATTCAATACTTTTGCACGCCGTCTGATAAATTCCTATATGGTCTTTTTTTAATTGCTATACGTAAGGGTAACTGTCAATATTCATTTGTAATGTACATTTGCAATTTTGTAAAACATATTTACTATAGCTTTTCCAGGGTGTCCGCGCTGCCTGGAAATCTGGAACTGCCTTGAAGTTCAAATTTTCTGCCTTGAACTGCCTTTGGTTCCTGGAACCGCCTGGAAATTCAATTTTTATTGTCAAATTTATTCTCTTGTATAAATGTACCAAGCTTCAAATAAAGTTGTCCCTAAACTAACAAGTAATGTTAGGAATAGGTTCCTGATCAGGAATTGAAATTGGAGTAACAACTCCATTGTCTATCCATCTTGTTAAACACAGCTTGATATCACGAACATATATATATATATATAT
>CABFPE010000077.1:433538-451999 GCA_900660155.1 Hofstenia miamia
TAGGAATACAGATGATGATACAGTGGAAACAATGATAGTAAGACTGCTGCTGGTGCCCAGTTTCATCAGTGTATCTTATATGCCAAATATGCAGAATAATGGAAAAGGTAAAATGGCAGCATTTGTTGTGCCTTTTGTGAGGCAGCTTTGCTGTATCATAGTGGTGATTTGTAGGCTGCAGCAGATGATTACTTAGTTAGCAATTTTTGTAGTGTAGAATCATTGGGTTGACTATAGAGTGAACTGTGCCATAGAACTTAGTGTGAAGGCAGAAGGTCACTTAGATGAACATTAACTAGTCCAACTTTAATTCTAACAAATTCCAGGTAAGCAAGAATCATTGGTAATTTATTTTCATAACAAGTAACTGTTTAGATTCCAAAGAGTAAAAGAAACAAACATCCAAGATAAGGAATTTACAAAGCATCACACTGAAGTGATATCAAATATGGGAGGTTTGGAAACTTGTTTGTGCAGTGCTGCCCTATTTGTCTCACAACTTATTATCTAGCTTAATATACAGTCTCAATTGTTTTATTAGATCTCAGTGAATATATAAATAGCATGTAATTACAATGCATTCATGATAGCCAACAGGCCTGATTTAACCACAGTGTAATAATTATGTGTATGTTCATGTTTCATTTGAAACCAATTTCTTATAGCCTACATGTATCTGTAGCCAAAACTTAAAGCAGTTCACAATTGGGCTGCCACTGTCACATGAGTGGTTACATTGGGACATCCTGAGATGGGACACTCTACTTGTGACTATTTGCCATAAGGAAATGAAGTGATTCTATTGGATGCCATCTAGTGACAAAATACATTTGACAAAGTTAAATTGAACAAATTAAATCTTAACCAAGTTTATATTTTTGTTTTTCAGGATTTTGTTAAAGGGATATAATTGATTACCAGTAAATGTTTTGACAGAGTTAAAATTAATTTTTGATGAAGTTCTTATTTTTAGGCAAACTGACATATATGCTTCTGTTAATATAGTTATGACATGTTCATTGTAACAATGTTTTTAATTATGCAACACTCTGTATTAAGGAAAATAATTCATAGATGTAAAACCCAACACTTGGGTATAACATTATATATTTTGTATAGACATATTTCAAAATGCATTGATATTAATCAAAGATATAGTATGCAAAGGGGAAAATTATAACTAAATATTCATCAATTTTGTATAAATTGTACTAAATGTAAAAGCATACATTACACAACAGTGAGTGGTGAAGTTCAGTATTGTCCAACCTTCAACCTGTAAAGTTTCCATCTTCATTCTAAATATGATGTCACTTCCACATTCACCCAGGAGGTGGCCATTAGAAATGCTTTAAGCCATTTTTTAATGTGGCTGGCTTTCCCTATTTGGCCTATTATTACCACAGACATTACCACATAGTAAGTTAGTAATAAAATATAAATTGTGCCTGGTAATCCATGAGTGTCTATTGAGGGATTGTAAGCAGAGTTGTGCAATGTTCAGATTACATTTCTATTTCTTCCCAAATTGAGGCTCTCACTGCAACAGTGCCTAAATAGGGTAAAAGTGCAATATAGTGAAATAAATACACATACCTTTATAGGTAGTGTATTTGAGACCAACCATCTCCTGAAAAGGGTAAACAAGAAATGAGTGCAATTTAAATATAGCAATTTAAAAAATACTTGTTCACATGTAGAGGTGAAGGCACANAATGTGGCTGGCTTTCCCTATTTGGCCTATTATTACCACAGACATTACCACATAGTAAGTTAGTAATAAAATATAAATTGTGCCTGGTAATCCATGAGTGTCTATTGAGGGATTGTAAGCAGAGTTGTGCAATGTTCAGATTACATTTCTATTTCTTCCCAAATTGAGGCTCTCACTGCAACAGTGCCTAAATAGGGTAAAAGTGCAATATAGTGAAATAAATACACATACCTTTATAGGTAGTGTATTTGAGACCAACCATCTCCTGAAAAGGGTAAACAAGAAATGAGTGCAATTTAAATATAGCAATTTAAAATATACTTGTTCACATGTAGAGGTGAAGGCACAAGACAAAATTTATTCACAAAGTAGCACAATATCAGATTAAATGAGATTATCTAAAACAAATTTAAGTAATAGTTTATAGGAAAGCTATATACAAGTCTCTTTTCTTCTCTGTTATTTACCAAGTACATGCAGCTTTTGTTGTTGTGGGATGATGAAGATCATTTTGGAGGAGTTTCAATGTCTATATCAGGAGCAGGTATTTTTAAGTGAAGGGAGAAGCCAATTTCATTATTCAGTGGAGGTATAATATCTAAAAACAAACATAAATATATAATACTATAATTAATAAGAAGGCTGGCTTTGATATTTATTGTGGGGCAGCATTTATTGTCATATGGCATTAGGGATATTTTGTTAGTAGTCTACAAGAAAATGTCATGATTGCAACTTCTAATGGCTGTCATTGGATGACAAACAATTTCTTTGTTGTTCAAATTTGTTTTGAGGAGATCAAAATTCATCATCTTCTTGACAGCCCCCACAACCCCCTTAGCACTCGCCTTCTTTATTGCTTTTACTATTGGAAATATACTGTACAGAGTACATTTTTTACTTCAGGGCAACCACCTGACTGATGACATCATTACCAAGCTTGTCCTTTACTTTCAAATATGACTTTTTGTTTGTTTCACTCTATAATGGTGAGGCTCTTGTGTAGTTTGAAAAAACAAAGTGGTTTGACATTGAGGCTAGATCTTCATAGTAATTTCTGGTTTTTATTTTGTAGAGGAGGTAGTCAGTATCACTGTATAAAACTGTGATTTTATTTTCAAATGCTTATAAAAGTTCTTTTCAAAATTGTTCTCTACTGCCTTGTGTTTTGATGTGTTCAAATCTATGTAGGGCTTTAAAAGGGTGCCTGCTTAAATTATAATGCCCTGTGGAACTTGGTGATCTTTAGTCCTTGTTCAAAGTAAAATTTCAACACTTCATAGTACACCACATACTTTTCCCTTTGAAAAATGTTTGCACCAACTTTGGGACATTGCCAGATTTCAGTCCTAATGACTCTTTAATATTTTGTGTGTAGGGTCACAAATGTCTACCTTCAATAATCATCTTGTGTGGTGCCAAGGGAAAATCAAGTTGTTTGTTCTGTAAATTACTGGGATATTCCAGATACACTTCCACTAAATAGCCCAAATCTCTATTCTGGGGTGCATTCAAAATATATTCTATCAGTGCATATGTCCACTGCAACTGTCCAACAGGCAAATTTATGGTAATGGTACCCCATACAAAGAATTCATATCTAAAAAATGAGGTAAGTGCACTCCTTTCCAAGGTCATAGCCCTCTACCATGGGGTTGTGGCCCAAAGTAGCATGCAGAGTAACTGCCTAATATGTCTCCTCTAATGCCAGATTCAATAAATTCAAGTTGATTGTTATCTGTAATTGTATCAAGTGAGAAGTTTGCAAAATGTAGCATGGCATTCCAGCTAAAGTTGGACAGTGTAAAAAAATGAGCAGGATCTAGTCCATATGTTTTCTTGCTTTCAAGATGAAATTTGCAAAGTACATCTGCCAGTAACAATGTATCCACCATTAAATAATTGTTGTGGAAGTCTTTAAATGTGGCACACCCTCTATTGGCCTAAGTACTATTCTGCACATGTTCCAGCTCCTCTTGTGTTAGTGATATTTTTCTGGTTAATTGATTATACAAATGATGTAATTCTGGAAGCTTCATTTCATTAAATTTATCTAATGAGTCAAACCATTCATATGGGAATTGGCCTTTACCCATCATAAATGCTGATGCCTTCTATTTGTCTATGCCTGCTTATAAAAATTGATACTTGTTTGTGCCACCATTTCTTGTAAGATTTCACAGGCTATAAGTAACAAATTGATAGGAGTCCAAAAATCTCAACTCTTCATGAATTTGCTTAATTATGCCATTTTTATCTTTGTAATTACACACAGAGACCATAAGACTAAATAAAAGATATGAAGTTTTTGGACATGCATAGTATATATTTCAAGGTTTCATTTTCCTTGAGCTTCAGGCTTTTCAATAGCAAATGCATATCATAATTACTGCCATTGTGTGAGAAAACTGGAGTAAACTGAGGGTATGGTGTAATATAATGCAATTCTTGTGAGCAACACCATGCACTTTCCCAGTATAATGGCAGTGATCAATTGCTTTAAGAGAGCTACTTTCAAATTCTTCATTGCAAAACACATAAACAGTGGAATTCTCCATCAAATATTCTCTATCAGCCTGTGAAATTAGCAGTTGACAATGCTTTTGCTTTGACAGTGAATGAAGCTTTAGCAATTTTGCAAAGTTCATTCCATCTTTCCTGCATACATTGCTCACCTGAAAAAACTTTAGCAGAAAGCAGTACATTTTTGGTACTGGTGGTAATACAGATACCTGAGGGAGTTTGTTGCACATCCTGAACTGTATAGCTGGCTGAGGGATCTGGTGTGGTACTGTGTATTTTTTGTGAAATGGCTTCAATATCTAATACAGCAATAATTAGCACAAAATTCTTAGCACCAAATGCTTTAAATGAAATTGGGCTGAGGGAAAGTAATAGTTGGCTCACTATTACCATTTCACTTCACTTCATGCTTCATTAAACTTATAGTAGTTTCAAAACTAGAGAAGCATGTAGCACAAAAAAAAACTTTTAAATGCTTTTTCAAGTACTGAGAACAGGCATTTCAGCTTCTTCTAACAGCAAGAGGTTTGCTTTTTGCGGATGAGAGCTTGAAGATATATATGCAGGCAGCAAAGATTTTTCATTTAGGCTGCACACATTTACAGTTATGTTATTTAAATCCTCAAACTTGCAGATGTCATTTATAGAAATGGGGAATGACATGCTAGAAAACTATAAAGTTGACAGGAACTTGTTTAATCATGTAACTTGACATCTAGCTTTTATTTCAGAGTGGAGACAAGCTAGAACTGCATACAAAAAGCATTTATTTGTTTGAGCAGTGTGAGGGTTTGCTAAGAAGTTATTCCTCTTCAAATAGTTGGAGAGGGAAATGTAACTGCCAGCTCTTGTTGGGTGATATTTAGCAATATGCAGGCTCACTCTATTTATATTCTTCAACACCCAATTGGAGACATTTGCTGCATAGATGGTGATGTCATTAGCAATCCCATCAACAATTTTCAAGAAATCTGCTTGTTGCAAACCACTACTAAAGAAAGATACAGGAAAGCTGGTTGGATATAGAACAACACTTTTCAACACACCATTTCCCTCTTTCACCAACTCCACTTCACATGAGAGGTACACTTCACTGAGGGTCTAAGAGCAGTATAAGTACACGGAAATTTAAAATATAAAAATTATATTTTGAAAATTTTATTCTAGGGAAAATAGTTTAATAATCAATGAAAAGAAAATACATTATTTTATAAATTGCAAAATGTATTTTAAGAGTTATTTGTACATAATAAAAAAATGAAATTTAGCAAAATGATTAATGAAAATCAATGAATTGTAAATGTCAGAAATTAGTGGGATTGTGTAAAATCAACAATTAAGCTTTCTGATTGAATGAAAAACACATGATAGCAAGTACAAAATGTGTAATATATAATTAGAAAAGTTTATATAGCTATGTAAAATAAAAACAAAAAGCATACTAGGGAAGAGCTGCACTATCTTTGCTGTTCCCAGACTGTTGGGAGTTAGCATTGTAAGTATTGGCAGCCATCACTGAAAAGTATTTTTCAGCAAGGTTCTTTAAAAAATCAGTGGGGGAAGTAGTAGCATACATTGTCTAAGCAAGAGGGAGAAGTAATATCCATGAGAATAAAAAATGAAATGAAAATTGTATCACTTCTGCCTCATACTTAAAGAGTTATGCCCTGTCCACACAATTAAAAGGAAATTCTATTGGATGCTGAGTGAGTAAATTTACCCAGAAAATTTCCATATATAGAAGTTAGAAGAAATGATTGACAGAAACATGTTGATGGAAAACTATGAGTCACAAATATGTGATATTTCATTTTTGAAAAAGCATCAAAATTTGAAGTAAACAATTTCATTACAAAATGCATATGTGGAGTTTATTTTAAGTTATAAACCCTCATTTATAGTTGAGAAAGAACATGCAAGTCTATAATAGTTAAACGAATTCCCTCACATATAAAAGCATTGACTGAATATTTATTGCCAAATGAAATTTACATAGGAGCAATAGTGACTATGTCAATGTTTAGCAGAAAAATATTTGTACAAAAAAGGAATTGTAAGCTTTTGCAATAGTATTAAAGTGTTCATGAGATGTCCAATAAAGAATATTATCCTTGCTGCATGATAATTACAATGTTGTTGTAGCTTTATAAACAGTACACGCTTTTTGAAAAAGAATGAATCATGTATACATGCTCCTGCAAAAAGCAAAAACAACAATTAATTATTCATTTTACCAACATTGTTATTTGATAATCATAAATCAATATATAACAAAATTTCAAATTGAATCAATTGTTGTTGATTTCAAAATGCATATCTACAAAGAATAACCAGGTACATTATATACTTTTTCCATATTTTGTTTTCACTGGATATGTATATTACAGTATTTCATTGTTAACTAATCATGTTTTTACATTTCCACTTTAAAATGAATTTATGCTAGTGGATTTTATACATCTTGTTTTTCATTATGTATATTAAATGAGGTTTCTTAAAATTCTTGGAAGTTGTCTTTTAATTACCATGCACTTGTAATTTTACATGTGAATAATCCACTATTAACTAACATTTTTTACCTATTTACAAACATTTTACACATTTAGAAAGACTATTTCAGCATGGAAGCACAAATAATTTTGGATGGATGAATTAATGCATTACTATTATGGATACATTAGCTTACAGTGTAGTGAATAATCTGAATAAAACGCTTGGGCATCTTGATTTCCCATGTCAACAACAAAAATAAATAGTGATACCTTTGTGAAAATTTGCTTGATGAGGTGAAGCTCTGCATAACAACTTGGTCTGTACAAAAATAGCTCATATACAATACATTCTGTTTCAGATGAGTGTAATGCTTAAGCATGGTAAATATTTATTCTATTTTGCTTTTGTAACGTATATCAGACATTTCAATTTTTTATTGATTTATTAATGGTATATTTCATATGCTTCATTTTCACATGGCAAATAGTCACAGGTAGGGTGTCTCAATGTAACAGGTTCTCAGCCTTCTTATCTACTCACAGGAACAATTTGTCATCCCTAGATCAGAAGAGGAAACTCCCAAATTATTGCCAGTAACTTACTCAATTATAATAGTAACAAAATACTTAATTTAATTCTGATAGAAAAAGAACACAGTTTGGTGAACTAAAATCAAATCTCTGTGTTTACACTATTATCATATTTATACAGGATTTGAATATTTACTTGCACTTTGTTTACACTTTGCAATTCATTTCCCTTGCAAATTTAATCAAGTTAAGACAAATGCTAAGTAACAATAATTAAATAGAAGCACAAAACTATATTTGAAAATCATATCACTGTTACATCATCTGAAGGATGAAATATTAATGAAATAGTAAGATTGATAAGATGACAAAAATAATATAAGTAGCCACAGGAAGGTCAATGAATGACTCTACAGTAGCCTTAGTTAATCAAAGCAGGAGAGGCACAGTCCTCTTGACTAAAAACTGCCATTGGCCTCACTTTGCTGATCACACTCAACACAGATCACCATTCTGCATGCTAGAGGTGTCAACAAGGCCTTCACAATGAAACAGTATTTTTTGTTTTACTTCAATTATTCAAAATATAGACCTGGATCCTAAGTCTTTTAATTGGTTCATTAACTCTGACTTAAGTACATTAAGTTTATTAACTAAGTAATTTAATTTCAAATGAATAATATGAGTAAAAAAATGGCAGATAAATGTTCAAGTAAATTTAAGTGATAATTTTCTAGCAATATATGAATAAATTATAAACACCATTTCCTTCAACATATATAAAACTTAGATGAAATAAATGAATACATTGCAGTTCATAATGATAACATTACTTTTATAAATATATCAAGGCATACTAATTTAATGTTAAACATCTTCAGTTCTCCTTAACCCTTAAGCAATTATAATTTAGTTTTGCAAATTGCCTGTTTATTATACAGTTTAATTAGTTTTAGATATTTTTAATCCAAAAATTTGGAATTGCAGAACTTGCCATAGGTGACAATCAATCAAGAATAAACTCTGAGTCTTGATCTGGCAAAGACTACTATCCTACTGTGAAGCAACTCCTTCAACTTGATTCTACAGGCATCAGCAAGATGCTGGGGCAGATGAAGAAAGACTCCTTGCTTTGTATCTGTTGTGAGCTGGTAGATCAACTTCATGCTGCTACCACATCAGGTGATCTTGTTTCAAATATTGACAAAAAACTTGACTCTATTCTATCTACCCTAGCTGACCCATTGAAATCATTTAATGAGCAATCTGCTGCTGCACCTAATGTCTGTCAAGTTGTGGCTGTCCAGCAAACTGTTAAGGCAAGCATGAATTTATATTCTGAGGCACTAAAAGAAAACCTCAATGCAAGTCTTCCAAATCTGATAGATAAGAGCATCAATGAGAAACTTGACAGCACCCTTGCAATTCAAAGCACCCATCTACTCCTGTTGTTCATTCAGCAGGCAAGAATAGTATTCACATCAATGGTGTCCCAGAAAGTGGATCAAATAATCATGGAGAAATTGTGACACATGATGCCAATGAGTTAAAGGAGATTCTTCACTGCAAAGGCGAGTATGAGCCCAATTGCATTAGCTCTGTGTTTTGGCTTGGCAAACTATCCAAGGAGTCCATAAGCAGGCACCCAAGAACGCTATTGGTCATGTTCACCAACTCATTTTCTGTGTAGAAATGTATTGTGAAATCTATGCATCTAAAATCCTTCAAATATCCTGTTTACATCTCGAAATCACTAAACCCTGAGGAGAGAGAGATGGCAAAGAAATTGCTTAGTGTTCATTATAAGATGATACATGAAGAGAAGAGAGGTAAGGCGAAGCTTCAGATATGGAATTTGAAGTTATATTATCAGTGTGAAGTTGTTGATGTGATTAAGTATTGACTATCTAGCCTGATTCTTTGCATGTTACTCAATATTCAATCTCTCACCATGCTGGTAAATTGACTTGAATTGCTGAAATATCTTACTATCAACAAGATTGGGCTTGTGTTTATCACAGAAATGTGGCTGAATGACTCTTTTCTTTCATCTGAACTCTTCCCCTGTTCTTCTTTCTCTGTTGTGTTTTGTGTTGATAGACCTGTCTGCAAGCATGGCAAGCTTCTCATTGCTGTGAAAAATATTGATGTTCTTCATATAAGTGACATTTCTGAACCCAATCAAACTTTCTCTGCTCCTGTGTACTTTGGCCAATGCTTCTCATCCTTTGCTCTTTATCTTGATATACAACCCCACTGCCTCCTTGTGTTTCTGTGTTAGCAGCTCTGAGATTGCCAATATTGTTATGACATATGTCCAGAAGTTTAGCAATATGCATTCTCTATCTGAATTGGAGAACTCTATATTCCTTCTTGGTGATTTCAATTATCTGGAGCACAACTGGGCAGACCATGCCTCATCTGAAGTTCTCCCCTTTCAGGATTGTCTATTTGATCTCAATTTGCCTCAGATTATCAACAAACCTACCAATAGCCATGGTAATATGCTGGACTTACTTTTCTCCCATGAACCTATCCACTATAGTGTAAATGTATCCAGTGGCCTCTCTGATCATTTCCCTATTCTGTTTTCCATCAGTGTTTCACTTGAGTGTTTTACAACAGCACCCACGTTTTCTTGCAACAGTTTTAATGAACCAAAGTTTTTACTTGCTCTCCACTTCCTCTATGAATTTGTCCTTGCTCCCACTACTGTACTGGACAGCAACTTCATGGTTATGTGGTATGATAAACTACATGTAGTGGTGGAATTGTTGCTTGTGAAGAAAAGGACAAAATGACTCCAGTACCTGAGCTTCTACTTGTCACATACTATCCACACAATAAACTGCAAAATCACCTGTGAAGAGCATCTCATTAAGAGTTGCAATATCCATGATGTGATCCAATTGCGTCTTCTTTCCCAGGAGTTGTGTTGCTCCATCAAAGCTGACAAAGCTTGCCTGCTGTCTTCAGTTTCTACTGGAGATACAAAAAGCTGCTTTAAGTTTCTTTGTTGTCTTTCCCAAACTCAATCATTTCCCTCTACAATGACGTGGAACTCTCTCAAGGCTGAGTCTGAAGCTGCTTGTTCTCAACTTTTCAACAACAATTTTTGTTCTGTGTACAAGCAAAATATTGCCACTCTTGACTGTACTGTGTCTGAAACTTCGGACATTGCATTGGCCAATGTCCCTATCACATTTGATTCTGTTACTCAATTACTATCTACCTGTAATGACAATTCCTCATTCAGCTGCAACAATATTCCCTCTTTCATCTTAAGCAACTATGGTCAGCACCTAGCTACAGCAGTGTGTTGCCTTTTTCACCACATCATCAATACCAAAATCTGGCCTGATTGCTGGAAGGTTTCTTATGTGACTCCATTACATAAGTCAGGATCAACTTCTTCTGTCTGCAACTACTGACCTATTAGCATCCTCCCTAAGCTCTCCCTGGTCTTTAAGCAGCTCTTGTTTAATTTTGTTTACCTGAGGATACTTTCACACATATCTCAGAGACAGTTTGGTTTCATGACGTGAAGATCTACTGTTTCACAAATGGTTGCATATTTAGACACACTTTATTCTGATTTCAATGCAAATTATCACAATATCAATGTCTACTTTGACATCAAGAAGGCGATTGACTCTGTTCCCCATTACCTCATACTGCCAAAGGTTGTGAAGTTTGGTTTTGATGGATGCTTTCTGTGTCTCATCAGAAGTTACCTCTCTGGAAGATCTCAGTGTGTTTGCATTGGTAACAATTTGTCTTCACCCAGCACAGTGACTTCTGAATTCCCCCAAGGTACTGTTTTGGGGCTATTGCTTTTCTTGATTTTCATGAATGATGTTACCAACTGCATAACTGACTCCTCTTATTTCCTCTTTGCTGATGACCTTAAGATATTGAACAACAAGGGTGCTAAATCAATTCAGTGTGACATTGACTGACGTCATGCTTGGTCTGTAACCAACAGTCTTGATTTCCATCTGAACAAGATGAAAATGTTGCAGATAAATTCCTCTGATATCGTGCTAAACTTAGCTGGTGTTCTGATTGTGGCTGTGAATCATATTACAGACCTTGGTATCATTGTAAGTAATTGCCTGAACTCACATAGATTATAAATTATTGAAAGCCAGAAATATTATGCAATTCATCCACTGTAACATTCCTTCATGTGCTGGTATAGGCACTAAAATCAATTTATATAACTCATGTATTCTCTCTGTTTTGCTATACAGTTCTCCTTGCTGGCATTGTAATGTTACAGTCTGCACAAGCTTGAAAATTTCCAGAAATGTGCCTTATGGTGGATAAGAAAATCTGATCACTATGCAGAAAATTTGATGTTCCTCAAGATATTGCCATTCAGTTATCAGCTTCTAGCCATGGACATGTGCCTGCTCTGGAATATTGTGAACCAGAAAACTGATATTTGTCCTAAACAGTACCTAGATGACACTTCCTGATCACTCTCCACCTGATCTCTTTCACGTGGTCTGTTTGCAATAAGAAGAACAAGGAAGTTCCATGCTGACACCAACTTTTTCATATGAGCCCCCAAGACTGCCAACAAATTGATCAAACTAAATATAGTGGATTTCTCATGGTTGAAAGATCATTTGAATCGTTCATTGTATTCACACCTCTTGACAAGGACTGCCGACTTTGATATTAACAAGAGATGTTCTTATTTTATCCAATGTTTTGGAACTTTTTGTTTGCATTAGCTTTTGCATTCTATTTTAGAATTAAGCCTTCTAGTAGTAGTAGTAGTAGTAGTTGCCACAATTATTCTGACACAATATGATCAGTTTGCATGGAAAATAATCATTTTTATCTCCCAGCCCATCAAGGTGTTGGAATAAAGTTAGAATTACACCATCTGAGTTCATTTTGAATTTGAGACCAATTATTTTTTGATGAAATTCCATTAAGTTTCTCAAAGCTTAACCAAAAAATTCTTGTTTTCTACTGATTTAGAAACTAAAGATCAAAACACTTTGGTTTTGATTGAATTTAATCTTGAATTTTAGCAATTTCTCTTTTGAGTTTCCCAATTGAACTTGAGAGTTCATTCAAGTTTAGTTCTTAATATTTGGAATACTTGAAACTCCAAAATAGGTGAACTTGCAATACTCTATAAAAAACTCAGTAATAATTGAACTTGATTTCAATCAAAAATCTACTCCACTGTACCATGAAATTTGATGGATTCTAAATTTCAGTTTCTTCCTAAATTGTAAATAACTATTTTTAACTCAGAATTTCCACAATATAAATTGAGTTTTACACTAAAATCTTAGAATAAGAAAGAAATTTTTCAAAAAATACTCGAACTCAAACACAAAAGATAAAACCTCGAACTTGGACCAAGTAACTCGAATTCAACCGGAAAACCCTGTTTGAAACCGCTGTTGCAGGCCAAAATTATTTGACGAAGTGTAAACAAATTTTACGAATTTTTGGTCTAAATTTTTGTTAAATCAGTTCTTNGAAAACCCTGTTTGAAACCGCTGTTGCAGGCCAAAATTATTTGACGAAGTGTAAACAAATATTACGAATTTTTGGTCTAAATTTTTGTTAAATCAGTTCTTGGACGATTTGTCAAAGCGTATTGAAAGAGCTGAATCATCACGATGTTGACTTCAGCCTGTATGTTTAAGCAATTAATTTTTTTTTTTAATAGTTAATGCAAAATTCTTTAAGTTTTTGCATAATTTTTCAATTCCTTGTGTTTTAGTAGTTAGTAATGAAAATTTCTCTTAGTTTGTATTACATAATTTTATAACAGTTTACTATTAATGTCAGAATTCTTCTATAGCTGAATAATGAATTGAAAACTTCATATAGTAGGAGAACAAGGTTTAATAAAATATCCGCAGTTAATAATTAGTCTTTAAACCTATACGTTGTTATCTGAAACAGTATATTGCTGGTTTATATTTTCAGCTTTTTTATATTGAACAATCCATCCAATATCAATGAAGTATTAAATCAATATAACTGATGGTAGTTATTTTCTAATCTGACTACTGTTAAATGCAGAATTCTATCAGATTTAGCGGAAATTAATGGCTATATGCATATTCTCCACCAATTAGAAGCGTTTTCAGAAAGTTTTGCTATCCAACAAATATGCGGATAGTAATCATTTTGAAATCTGACTACAGCAAGATTCAAAATTTCGCCACATGTGGCGTTATTTATTTGTAGGATGTGTTTAGAAGCAACGTATGTAGTGGGAGAGCTTATGCTAGTAAATATTAGTCGGGTAGTAGGCATTTTAAAATTTGACTGCATCAGAATTCACAATTTTTGCCGCGTATTTGGTACAGATGGTCAATTTGTGATTGAAAATGAGAAATTCAGATTGTTTTGCCTTTAAATTAAGCATTTGGGTTGGCCTATACATTTTTGAATTTTTATTAAGCAGTTGAATTTTCATTATTAAACTATAATTTTTTATGCTGCAATCGAATAATCAATTATGATCTGAGGAAATAAAAGATAGAAAATCTATCTTTCTATTGTTTATAGTAGTCAGTGACTACCTGTCTACCATGTATGCCGCCTTCCTGTCCTATGTTGTGTTCCATATACATGTTTAATATATAATTCGATACGTTATACATAATGCATGTAACACATTGAGTAATTTTTTTTAAATTTTCAGTACTAATTGCGACAGGCCCATGGTAATTGCGCGGAGCCGATATGGTACACCCTCACTATACAAAATATATTTATAACCATATTATCGGAATCTATCAAATTTATGCAACGCGGTCACTTTAGCCATAACTTCGGTTTTACTAATCGGTAAATAAGTTGTGGAAATAAATACAAATCGGGAGAACAAATTCTCTGAAAATGCAAAGCAGTTGCAAGTTAAAGGTCCAATTTATTTAAAAAATCTCAAGTAAGAAGGTCTTGATTCGCACTAATAATGTATAGATTTGCATGAATATACTTTCATATCTTGTAATTCGTTTAATAGTAGTTAATTATTTTATAAACGTCACATTTTGTGCTATTGTTCTTTAATATATACCTCGTGCTACGAATTATGCAGTTATCGGTCTATCTATAATTTTTAAATTTTTTCGTATGTTATTACATCGTTGTCATCGTTTTTACTCTAAATTAGTGTTTATTTTGTCCGCTTGCGCCCTATTCTATATATTCGTCTATTTTCTACATTTATGAAATACCATCAATGATTTTTTATTTAAAATTCATTATTTGAACGTACTAATACAAGAATTTAGGCTAATATAAGATTGAATGCCTTGCACATGTGTTCATTCGCTTGACTTCTAATAGCATTATTTCAATTAGATTCTACTGGGTATTTCGCAAATCACTGACTGATAGTTTTTAAATAAATGCATAATGCTAGTCCGCACAGAACGTTAGAAGATTTAGCAAACTCAAAAAACAGACACCATTCCTCAGCCATGTTCGTTAGATAAATATGAATGCCAAAGTGATTTACGAAAACAGTCTATTTCAAATTAATAGTAACACTCAACTCTATTTTCATTGGCTGATCGTTTAAATTAATTGCACATAGCGATAAACATAATCATATCGCACATTTTTTCTTAAAACAATCCATTTATAACTCCTTTAATATATTTGAATGATTTGACCCAACCAAACCAATTATAACTTATGCTAAAGTCCTTCCTGTCCCCATTTCTACGTCTCTGCAAAGAACTGCAGTTAAATATGACTTTGAATATTGCACACTAGATGAAATTGCCTAATGTCTAGCTATACCAGAATATCGAGAAGTCAGCCAAAGTTCATCCTCTAAGTGGCTACATATATGAGACCGACAACTCAGTTATGGAGCTATACAATAGTCTACTTATAGTAATGCGTCTCTCTGACAGTCACAATAAATTATATTAATGTTTCGAACCTTTTTATGATGCTGCTATTCCAATTTCGTCAGATCAATGATAAGAATATAGATGTTCATCTATATGAAATATGTTATATATCTATAGCATAATCCAAGGCTCTACTAAAAACTCTTCCCATGATAAAAATATATTGAATTATCCCTTTAACTTATGTAAGAATGTATTTATACACGTTTTCACAAAAGAGAGATTTAATTTCCCACAAGAGAAATTCAACTTCGCACAAGAAATATTCAATTTCGTACATGTTTAACTAAATAAACAATGAAATTTTTTGAGTGATAGAATAGTATATTTTGGACATCTAACGAATTTCAGAGTTATATTTCAAATAATATGCTTCTTGTGGCGTATTAATTGTAGTCTTGGAAAACGGTTACAAACCTACATTCTAGGCTCTGCCAACTAGTTAAAATCGGAAATAACCATTTTTCATTTTCGCTTTTCAAATGCCAGAGATGAAAGAGGGCCAGTTTTTTAAAGTTTCAATAGTAAAACAAAATGAAAAACGAAATGAAAAATGAAACATTTCAATTCCGTGTTTCGTTTTTTGATTTTCTTTTTGGTTGTTATCATTCTTATTTAATTGCTATCCCATTGATTGTTTAATCAATAAACAGTAACCGCAAATGTAATTGAAAGAAATTGATACCCATATTAGGTAAACATCCACAACTATAGTAGTTCAAAAACAGCAACATAGCAATTACATAAGAACCAAAACGAAAGTCAAAAAACGAAAAACGGAATTGAAATGTTTCATTTTCGTTTTTCATTTTTCATTTTCGTTTTTAACTTTTTATTTTTCAATTTTTGTTTTTCTTTTGAAAAAATTTAAATAAAATTTGAAAAGCGAAAATGAAAAAGGATTATTTCCGTTTTTCAATTTCAATTTTCATTTAATCTTTCCAAATGATCAAAATGAAAAATGAAAAACGGAATTGAATTGGCCAGCTGGTACCTGCATACAGTGTAACAAAATGTGCGAAATTAATTCTCTTTTGTTTGAGAGTGAAAACGTTTATAATTAAAAAAGCCCATTAAGAATCAGATTGATTTTTTGGTCATTATAATGCAATGTCGTTATAAAAATAGTTCTGAAAATTAATACATGTGTAAAATTCGAAGATTGCTCGTTATAACGCGCGTTGACAGAGCATTGTCGTATACCACTTTTTTCGTATACTGGTATTATCGTGTATTAGAGCTCTCGTGTATCGGTATTTCGTGTATTTGGGAGTCGTGTATTTAGGAAAACTTATTAAACGCAGAAAAATTTATTCTTCAAAAGAAATTTGCACTAGCATTCTAAATTTTTGGGTAAAATTGAGCTGCTTTTATCGCTGGAGCGAGGCTTACATACCGAAAACATCCGTTCAAAGGAACTACTGCTTGCGGGTATGGCCAGAATTTCATAAACAGCATTTTTGAAATCACTGCACATGGGGGACTACTCGCAGAATTTTACAATCTCGTCGTTTACCAAAGCACCGTCTAGATATGAAAGTAAAAAATTTTGAATCAACAAATTAGCACCAAAATCAAGTAACTTTTTCTTTGACGGCTGAGATTCTACAACTTCCGAAGAGTCTCTTTCACTCAAGTGGGGATCAAAATGAGATAAAAACATTCTTCGTCACTGCTCGGTTTCAAACCGAAAAAACGAATTATCTGAATCGCAGAATGCTAGTCTAGTCTTCAGATCGAGGATCGTTGCGGCAATCAGCAATGTATCAGTTCTAACAAAACGAAAATGGGAAATACGTGATGTAACACATCGTTCCTTCATTGCATTCACTGACAGATCCAATTGATACCTGAAGTGCGAGCTTCGATGAGAAAGCGCAGCAATCTTATGGCACTTTCCTATTGCTCGAGACATCATGGCGTAGTCATTTAGTTCTTTCAGGCCATCTTTACGACTAGTTGTAATGTATGACTCGCACAACCAGCCCAATTTCGTGTCGTCACTTCTGTATTCAGAGCTTCGTCAATAGGAAGATCTTCCGATTAATTTTGATCAGTGGAAAGTGATGTCTGGAAACATGCATTCATGTTTGCTGCATTATCCGTAGTCACATGAAAAGGCATTATTCCATACTTAAAAATTTCGGCTTCGTATTTCAGCGAAAAGTTCAGAGAAGTGTGCGGAAGAGGTAGCTCGACTAGGAATAGACAACCACTCTTGTAGTTGAGCTCTGGATCAAGATAATGCACTGTGCACCCGAGATAGACTACCATTTGCTGACGTCCAGCAGTCAAGTGTCAGGGAGGGCTTCCTACCTGTATTCTGCATAGCGTTCATTTCTGTTCTTAAAATTTCTGCCCACTCACGAATATTTTTGATATTGGTTCTATATCCAATTGGTTTGAGAGCTGGCTGGGATACTTTCAGGAAATCCCTGAACCATGGACGCTGCACGATGGTCAAGGGAAGACCGCCTTTTGCACATAAATCTGCTGCAATTGGCTTCTGCCTCGCAAATTTGTAGGAGCTTTCTATCTTATTTTGTCCTATTTGAAGGATCGTTTGTTAGGAGATTTTGTTTTGGGTACTCATTTGCCCCCAGAGGCCATGTGACTTTTCAATTCCTGAAGGTGCATAGTTTCGTAATGTTTCTTCAAGTTTTCCCTTGCTCCCAGCCGAATATTGTATCTTCTGATTGCATATTTTGCATGTTGCTGGCTCATTGGGGTTCGCATGAAGAATATACAGCTTTCTATAATCAAGAACTGTGGTCATAACGGCACTGAAATGCAACCAAATTACGTAAATGCTTGTGAAAGTTAAAGGGAATTGTGAGAAATGCGGGCGCCTTCTATCGCTCTATTTAATCATCGCTAATAACGTATAACAATTGCCAAATATCAACCGCTGTGGTAATTTCCGGCTCATGGAGGTAAGTTGAATCCTTATAATTTGTTATTAGCTGAGTACAAATTGCCCTCAAATTGTGTAATTGAGTCTCAGCACGACCCCACTGAAATACCGATACACGATTTCGTGTAATATACACGATTTTCGTGTAGTATTTTTATTTTTTCGTATACCGTTACTGTCGTATATCGTTATCACGATTTTCGTGTAGAATATCGTGTATCGGTAATACATGACAATGCTCTGCTGGTTGTCACTGTATATATATATATATATATATATATATATATTTGAATGGAAAATTACTCGAACTGCATTACTTATCGTTTTTGAATCTGTTCCTTGTTTATATTTTTACAAAAATTTATTTCTTTTAT
>CABFPE010000077.1:463198-477064 GCA_900660155.1 Hofstenia miamia
TATATATATATATATATATAAATAAATTCATACATACATATACATACATACATAAATATATACATACATATACGTCACTCATTGCAAATAAGAATTATGCGTAAATGTTCTTTTGTTCAAATTGCTGTTCATTCCGAAACAATTTCCAAGTCTTAATTTGAAGATTTATCTTTTTGCAAACCATGTATAGTATAATGATTATTCTTGAGGTGTGCCCATATTCATATTGCCACTTGAACTTGGTTTCAATACTTCAATATCTAAAAAAATTCGCATTGGCAAAATAAGAATGTTGACATACTTGAAAATGTATCATTCTAAAGAATCTAATATAAATTTTTCTATAATTGGAATAACATAATTACCAATATATTTCGCTAATGATTAGCATCGTCCGTAAATATCTGCATTAAATTTGTGCAGATTTTAATGTAATGTGCTTTATTTGGTTATTAAGGATACTGTCCTAAAAACATGATTCTCCGTTTATTCAAAGTTGGTCAAAGATTATATATCATATGATTCAATTGCTTTTAGTAGTTTTTCTCTTTTTATAATTGAATTGATAGTCGCAGATCTATAAGTGTTTCGAAATTTCTGAACCTGTTTTATGATTTAATTTGTCTACATAATTGCTTGAAGTTTGTAGAATATACGGTTCATTACAGGCTCATTTAATTTTGTCAATACCAGACAAATCTTCAAAATAAGTAGGTGATTTAAATTGAAAATATATCTATAAGATAAAATGTGAGAACAATATCTATAACATAAAATAAGATCTAAGATAAGATAGGACAAGGTCTAAAGTTTTTAATATTTCTTAATTATTCAACAATGTATAAAATTTCCTGTATTCGAAACATACATCATATATAAGATAAGATATTCTTTATTCAGATAATATTTTCAATTACAAGATTGGTTATTATCTGAATAGCGTCAAGAATGATAACAAATAACTATATTTACAAAAAATAAGACTACAAAATTTGTTCTATTCCGGCTATAGAAATTTATTGCGCGTTATTGTATGATCTTTATTCTAAAATTTGAATCCTAACCACGATTTACCCAAAATGAATTTTTCCTTCAACATAAATGCTTTCAATTTTCTCTTAAACTTAATTGCACTCTTAATCATTTAAAATTCATTTGGTAATCGATAGCAATTTCGAATTGCAACATTAATAAAAGACTGTTGCTTGATTTTTTTACGAAATTTAATGCTAGTATAATGATTAGTTCTTATATTGCGCTTATGATAAAAGTTTGGAAATGATATTGAATTATAAGGAGGTAATGGATTTGTTATTTTAAAAAACTTTATCAAAATATTAAAAATAAAAAGTTGATTTGGAAACAGCAAGGATGACAAAATGTAATTTCTTGATTTTTTTGACAAACATTCAATGCCCATTTTAATTGAAAAGTAAGTTTTTATTACTAATGTTTCATTTAAACTTGCAAAAAGTGTATTTTCATAATTAAGCTGACTCATGACTAAACCATGAAATAATTGAATCATATTGGCAGAGGGTAAATGTTCAGCTACGTGTGATATTGTTGTAATACTCATTGCCATGCGCTTTAAAATTTCTATTACTTGCAGCTTGTATGTTAATTTTGAGTCAGCAGTTATGCCTAGATATTTGAAGGATTCTTTAGGGGAGATTAAGGCGTTATTAAAAGTAAGTGAAAAATTTGGTAATAATACACTTTTTCCCTGAGGGTTCAAGATGCAAAATCCAGTTTTTTCACAGTTGTTGTTTAATTTGTGCATGTTAAAATATTTACGCAATTTTTTACAATTTTGTTCTACATCATTTATTGCTTGATTTAAGAATGTATTTCCACTAAAAATGCATGTATCATCGGCGTATTGAATCAATTTACGATCCAAGAATGGTGCCTTGTGGTACTCCGTTTTTTATAGATAGTCAATTAGAGAAAGTATTATTTAATTTGACGCACTGAATTCCTGTTAGATAACCTGATATTAATTTAACGCTATTCTCAGAAAATTCTAGCTTTTCTAATTTCATATATAAGATATCGTGATTAATAGTCAAAAGCTTTTGAAAGATCGAAACAGGCCACTGCAACAAATTGGTCAGAGTGAAGAGATGATCGCCAATTTTCAGTAGCATACAAAAGAGCATCATCAGTTGAAAAATTCTTGTGGAAACCAAATTGTGTTTTTGACATTAATTGGTGTTTTGAAAGGTGGTCACTAATTTGATTATGTAAAGGTTGTTCGAAAATTTTATTTATTGGCGAAGTATTTGAGATCGGACGATAATTAATAGCTAAAGTTACATCTTTATTTTTGAAAACCGGAGTAATATATGCTTCTTTCAAACAATTTGGAAAGTTGATTTGTTTTAAGGATTTATTGAAGATGAAATTTAAAGGTTCAGCAATTATAGAGGCAGTTGATTTTAATATCCAGGTAGGAATTTTAGATTTACCACTAGATTTATTGGGTTTTAGTTTATTAATTGCTTTAATAATTTCGTATGTAGTAGAAAAACGAAAAATGAATTGAGTTAATTTATTATTAATATTTGGTGATTGATATTTGATATAGGGTCCTTTAAATTTTCCCAAGTTAACAAATGTTTCGTTTAGTACATTAGTAATGCCAAAATGAGAAAGATCGAATTAATTAAAGAAAAAATAAGATTTGTTTATAAGATCCACAAACTTAATGCAAAGCTTGGCCTTAAATCAACAACTAGCATGTCCGATAAATCTAATGTAATTTATAAGATTCAATGCACCTGTGGTGAGGATTATATCGGATATTGTGGTCGGCAACTAAGCAGAAGAACAAAAGAACATGAAACTAATTCAATCATTTCAAAACACCTAAAAAATTGTGGACTAAGTTATGATGTAAAAATTTTAAAGAATACCGATGCAAAATATCTTAAAATCACTGAAAGCATTTTAATAAAATCATTTCAACCAAGTCTAAATATGAAACAAGATTATAAACATAAACTATTGTTACCAATAATTAAGATTTAGTGAAATAAAATATTGCTATAAAATCAAGTAAAATATTTGTAAAGCTGACGACGACTTTGTAAGTCGAAATATATTTGAATGCTTTTGTTAAAATTTTTCAAAATCCTTAAAAATGCTCAATGTCAAAATTATTTGTAAATGAGTTCGAATCCGAGTCTCTAATCTGCTTAATGATGGTAGATTTAGATTTTGCAGTGTTAGCAATTTCATGAATGAGCTTCCATTTGGTCTTTTGCTTTGGTAAAATTTTGAATTCATTTTTAATATATTTATTAAAAGATTTACGATTTTCAATATTTGAAAAATTCCTTGCCTTTTTATAAGCTAAGTTAATGACGCTATTCATTTGAATTATCAGTAAAATATTGTTAAAAAATTCAAATGAATATAGATTATCTTATCTTATCTTATCTTAAGAAATTTTCGCTAGATTTTGTCAATGAGAAATTTTTAAAAGCGTTGTTCTTTTCAATAATCATTTTTTTTGCATAAATCAGTTAATCAAGATTTAGATTTGTTATATTTAGAGGAAGAATTTAAAAAATTTAAAAAAGTAAGATCTTTTCTGGACAGAAAATTTTAAGGTGTTTTTCAAAGATTGAAATAAAATTAGTATTAATTTTCTAGAGCCAGCGATAATTTTAGTTTTTCAACATCATGATTATATTTTTCTTGAATTGTGGTCCCTTTCTTAACTATTGAATTTACTGGTTTCATTTTTATAAAGCTAATAGAATTAATGCAATGATTTGAGAGCAAACATTCAGCAGTAAAATATGTAAGTTTTGAAAAATCATTATCTGAAATTATGAAGTAATCAATAGGCGTGCTACTCGTTGCAGTGACCCTTGACGGCGTAATTTTATTAAAAATATTCAGATTAAACATATTTAGTAAAATGTCAATTTTGTCTCGTTTTTTTTTGGTCCAAATAATTAATGTTGTAGTCTCCCATTAAAACAATGTCTTTATTTTCCAATTGCTCAATGAAATAACTGGAATATTTTTGGTGCGAGAATAAGAAACATTTATCAGTTGTTTTTTATATGTAGCATTTTTAAAAGAATTTGATATTTCTACCCACAAGCGTTCAAATTTTGATACGTACCTATACTTTATATCTTCGCGTAATTTAGGTTTGAAAATTTTTGGTATTAATAATGAGACTCCTCCACCACTCGATTTTCCTAATAGATTATTAGTTTGCCTATCTTTTCTAAGCAAACAAAATGATTTATTGAATGACCAACAATTGTCAAAGTATTTGTTCGACAACCAGGTTTCCGAGATTCCTAAAATAACATCAATTTTAAAATTGGATATAAATTGCTTAAATTCAAAATTTTTCTTTGACAGGTTTTTAAAATTTATATGCACATAGTTAATAGTGCTATTTTTTGTATTCAATCTTTTGAAATAAGCATCGTAATTTAAGATCAGCCCAGGGTTCGAATGCCATGAAAAATTTGTAATAAGAAGAAAAATATTGAGATATTTAGTAATTTCTTAAAGCTGATAAACACGATGAAGATGTTTTTATTGTTGATAGGAGAATATTGAATTAATTTATAGTAGAATAATTTTCTTCTATTTATATTCAAACATGGGTAGTTTCATATTTTTTATCACAAAAAAAATAAGTTAAGTAACAATAGAAGGATTAACAATTTTGAATGAAAATTATTTTTAACATTTAGATGATGAAATTTCCAAGGCCTGAACATCGTTAGTAAAAGCACAAAATATAAATATTTACAAGACATTGTTACAAGTTAGGAAAGATCTTAGCTTGTGAATTTCTGCTAGTGTGAAGAAATTAGGCGGTGGAGATGACAGGGCGGAAGCGTAGGTTTTATGAAAATTCTTTGGTGCGCGTTGATTAGGCCGATTATACTGATGAAGCGGATGAACTGATTGGCGCTGCGGTTGTTCGAACGTGGGCGACAAGAAGGTGGCGGCATGGCGGTTGAAAAGTGGTGGTGCAGTGCTGTAATAGCGTTGAGTACGGGGCGGTGTTTCATCAAAGAATTTTTTGAGCTTGCACGCTAGTGTTGAGTAACCTCTTCTTGAGAAATGGATGCCATCCAAATATTTTACAGTTGATGTTATTTTCTAAATAAAATGATTGAAAGTTGTTAAAAACGGTATACCCTAGAATTTTCGCGTTTTAGTGGATAAGAAAATTAAGTTCTTGAATCTTATTATTCAACGTGCCATCATCTGGAAACGGTGCGACTTCTTCAAAAATTTCAGCGGACCTAAAAATATGTTTTAAAGCGTTAATTAAATTTTTAAATAAAATAGTGTATTCTGTTTTGTGTTGCATTACATCATTTCTGCCAATGATGACTAGTATTTTTTAATGTTGTCCGACGGCGTATATTCTTTAATTGTTTCTGTCATCTCTGCTATAGTTGCTCCGGGATATGAATGTACTGCAACTGTTTCTTACTTTAGTAGGGTGGGTGCTTGTAGGTATCGATACATGGAGGTTAGTAAAATAAGCATACCTGGATCTGTTCGCAGTTGTTTGGTGTGGCGTTCTCGTATCGTACGTCCGGTGTTTGTGAGGAGACGGTGAAACTTGCTTCCATTCATCTTTCTCTGGAGTTTTGATAGGCGGAACCTCCTTTTCTTCATGTGCGAGAGCGGTGTAGAGTAAGCTGTGCAATGCTAAAGCTCTTCCTTTGATAGATTGTTAAAGGGAGCTAGAAATTTAGCAGATGTGATTCTGCTATGCTCACTCGTTATGAAATTCCCACTACCGAGTAGAGAGCTCAGCAGGACCAACCACTTGCGGAGTTCAACTAAAATGGGTATTAAATGTTTGTAATAAAAACTCTTCTAAAACAAAAGAATATATTTCTAAATCTATTCTTTTTCCACAAGAGTTAATTATTTACAATATTATTATTTATTTCTTCAAATTCATAAAGAAAATACCACCCTACAACGAGATATCATTCTCATTTTCAACAGATTGTCTGAAGCAAAATAAACGAACAAAAAACTACTCACGTGTTAAATTTAATAAAAATATCATGAGTCAATCCTTTATTAATACTGCAACTTATAACTGGAATATATTGCCAAAAGAAATGAAAATAATAGACAACCTTAAAAAATTCAAAAAAGAATAAAATTTATTATTTCTCAAACAAAAGTTTATATCAGGTAGATCATGGATAGGATTTAAATTTTATAATACCGAAATTAGTAAGCTATCCATAGTCAGTGTTGTTTTGTTTATTTCATTTTTGTTATTATTCATTTTTTTGTACATAGTAGTTAATGACGCTATTCATTTGAAATATCAGTAAAATATTGTAAAAAAATTCAAATGAATATAGATTATCTTATCTTATCATGATAAATATTATAGCAAAGCTCAAAAGGGAGAGCTTGGCTCTTAGAAGAAATTTCAAAAGAAGGCTTGTGATTGTAACTCTCATAGATGAAACCTGTTTTGCTGACTTAGTTGACATGCAAAACCTTAGTAGATGGAATCAAGGTTATAAATATTTATTGATGATTATAGATGCATTTTCAAAGCATGGAAGGATTATTCCTGTAAAAATAAGACTGGACCTACTGTTAGAGATGCATTAAAGGGTGAATTACATTAATCCTATAGAATTCCAAATTTCTTATGAGTAGATAAAAGAAAAGAGTTTTAAAATATACATGTTCAAGAACTTCCTGATAAACATAGTATAAAAATGTATTCAACAGAAAATCTTGAAAAAAATTCAAATGTTGAAAGATTAAATATTACAATTAAAAACAAATTGTGCAAAGAATTCACAAAAAAAACTCACACACAATGTTTAGATAAACTTCCTAAATTTTTAAATGAATGCAATAATACAAAACATTGCTTTATGAAAATAATTCCAATGAAATCATTAAAAAAGAAAAATGAAGATGAAGTTTACAACAATTTGTATAATATGGATACATTAGACAGTGATAAGTGATTGATGAACAAAGTTCCTATTGTGCCTAAAGCTAAATTTAAAGTAGGTGGCAAAGTTAGAATAAGTAAACTTAAAAGGAAAATTTTTGATAAAGGTTATGCGCCAAATTGGAATGAAGAAATATTTGTTATTGCTAAAATATTATTAATGGACCATATAACATACAAATTGAAGGATTTAGCTGATGAATAAATACAAGGATCATTTCTTCATTTCTTTAATATGAATTACAAGAAACTGATCAGGATATTTTTAGAAGTGAAAAAATATTGAGGAAAAAGAATGGAATGGTATTTGTTAAGTGGTCAGGGCAACCTGTGAAATTGAATAATTGTATTAATTATCCTTCATGGTCATTCTGATAGTGCTTTTCTTTATACATAGTATCAATTTATACAAATTCTTTCCTGAATAGTGTTTTATTTGAATTTTATCATTCAATTTTTTACAAATATTTCAATTTCTTGTTTTTTTCTTTTTCTAATTTCTTCTTCCTTTTCCATTTCAAATTTATACATTATTGGTTTTTGCTTTGAAGTTTTTTTATTTTGTTGTATATTTAAGAGATTCTCTTGATATGTATTTGCAAAATCCTTGATATATCCATTTTTCAATATCTTCAAGCATTTTTTATTTTTTGAGCATCAATAATCAAAGAAATTTCTGGTTTACATTTACTTTTATGGATTCCCTGAACTGTGTTAGGTTTCATTAAACTCCTATAATATTTATTTACTTGAATATCTTTTGATCTCAAGTGCAAAGTAAACATTGTTTCAAGATTATTACAAGTTGATCCAATATAAATTCTCTCAGAATTTTCAAATTCTACTTTATACGTCTTTCCTTTTTTATAGTAACTATTAAACTTAGCATTAAATAATACAAAGTTAGCCATTAGATGATTTTTAAATTCTGGATGTATGGGTGAATATATTCAAATTTTTTTGTCCTAGAGAAAGCAGTATATACTTCTATTTTATCAATCATATTTATACCATATATATAATAAGGTTCATTGATGTAACATCCTTGAAATTTTTAAACTGTTAGACAAAATGAGGTAATAAAATTCTTTCTGAAATCATCACTAGTAAATGTTAAGTCATTATTTAATTTAATGTATTCATTGATTATTACTTATATTTTAAATTCCATGGTATTAAATACTTGTAGCTCTTTCATATTATTGGTAGCCATTACAGGCATAGTTTCACAAGTATTACACATTTCAATGCCATTATTATATTTAAATTTTACTTCTAAAGGAAGTTCCTTTTTCTTTTTTAAAATTTTTTTACAGCATTCTTTTGAAACTTATTTTCTTGTTTTGTTTAGAAAACATATTTTGAAACACAGGTTTTATCTCATTAAATTGCCCTTCAATTTTGCTTGTTTGTTGTAATGATTTTGACATATTGTAAGTTTTCTTATTGTACCTACCAGTTCCTTCTCTATAATTCAATATTATTTTAGTAAGCACATTTGCTTAATTGCATGGACTTCAAGAAAATTATACTTAATTGAAGAATGGCTTTCTACAGGTGAACATTGATTTGGATCACAAATATATTAACAGTGTATCCATATTGAAGAAAGCCTTGAGAAATTGTTGATAACCATTTATTTGGCACCATAGAAAATCCTGCTGGTCCTACATAAATTGCTCCATTTCCATTTTCATAAATATATGAGTCTAAGTCTAAATTTTCTCTATAATGCTTTTTAATATATACAAGGTCATCTTTATACATAAGTAGTGTGCTAATGTATGAGGAATGAAGTGTAATATCTTTCTTGTATTCATATATTTTTTAGGATTTGTAATATATATTCCATCTGTATTTATTGCATATGCTTTTGAATCCACTGTATGTGCTTTGAATTAGATATAACAAAGCAATTAAAGCTTTCTTGTCTTAAAGAATTCTTTCTCATTTTTGTTCCTAAATTGTGTAAATATGTCCAATTTGTGAATAATTATATATTTTTTTGAAATCATTGCAATTCATTGCAGTTTCATGTTCAGCACATGTGAAACCATGATTAGATTTATTGTACTTTCTACCGAATTCTCCAATGAAACTATTAGCTAATGTTTTAGCTTCTTTTTTTAGGAAAAGTATTAAAATATATTTTATAAAGGAAGGTTTCTGGCTTCAGAACCTTCTTTGCTAGACATTATATTTAATATTAGCAATTGACATATTCCATTTATTAATGAAATATTGTATTAAAGCACATGAATAGAAATCAGCTTCTATTTTTACATATTCAGGTTTATTAGACTCATCTAAATTATATTGCAGTGATTATCTACTTGTATCTTGATTTACTCCTTCAACCTCAATAAAGACAACTTCAATGACATTGCCATCATTTCCTAAGAATTCTATTTCACCAGTATAAAATTCTTCTTTATATGTATTGAAGTTTAATACATTATTTTTGTAAGCTTACTGGTTGCATCATGTATTCAATAAATGGGGATTGGATCCTTGTTTCCATAAAGAATAGAAGGATAGCATTTACATTTATCTACACAAAAAATTGAATCATAAAAATCTTGTTGCCTCATATCTGAATACTATTGTGTTGCCTTGGGGTAAAAATCATCTAACATCTGCTGTCTTAATTCCTAATATTGTGACTGTGGAATGTATCCATTTTTTTGTTCAAGCAAACTATTATCAAGACTTGTAAATGATTGATTTGACCATATAAAGTTATATGCTTTATAAATTTCAAATAATTTATTGCATATCAGTTTTCTCTCATCATATTCTTGATTTAAGACTACCATATTTAAATTATGGTTAATGAATCTATCTAATATTTCTCTATTATTCCATTGAATGTAATCCACATAATAATTAAATACATTAATATAATATTCTAATGCTTTTACAATTTTTATTTCTTTAGGCAATACAATTACAAAGTTTTGTTGTTTGAAGTGCTTAAAATCAGTCAATTGACTTAATTTCACAATTTTCTTCTGTCTATTTGACCATTTTAGGACTTTCAAATACTGTAAAAGGTTATCTGCTCCACCATAACTAGCCTTTGATGCATTATTTATATATAATTGTCTAAAATTTTCAAAAATGGTGGTCCTTAACAATGAATATTAAAGTAATTTCTGGGTGGTTGTTCATGTAAGAAATAAATTTTCTATGCAATAGATCAAAAGCATGGAGGCTTAGTATTTTATGATAAGCTTCTAGCCACTTTATTAACTCTTCTGTACTTATCATAGAACCACTTTGTACAAATTCATACAATTCCCATTTTAATGTTTCCTTAGTAAGTTTCTTAAAAACCTTTTTTGTTTCTTACTTGCTCCCAAATGTAATTAAAAGTGCATTCATTGAAAGTCTGAGTTATCAAATATTCAAATAAATAAATGTTTTGCCATTTATGCTCCTTGATATCAATTTTTACATTATTTACAATTTTAAAACCAAGTTTGTTAATTGTTTCATGATGAAGATATCTTTTCATCTTTAGTTCTTAAAATTGTATATATTGCAAACTTCTACATATCTTCATTGTTTAAATTTTGTGGTATTATAACATTTTTGCATTCCAAAAATAAAATTTCTTTATTTTTTTGTTTTATTACCAACTAAATTAAGATCAAATGTAATTGAAGCCTCTTTGCCTTTATAGTTACTTAATACACATTTTTCAAATAATTTCATAAAACTTTTCCATTCTGTATTTTGGCTATGCCTTTTGTATTCATCAATTTTATATTGCAGTAGAGATACAGATTTCTTTGGAAATTAAACTATATTTTTTGGTTATTCCTTATATTCTTTTTCGAAATTTTCTTCATATATATTCTAGGAGATCTTTTTCTATATTGAAATCTCCCTCTATATTTTTGATAATTTTCTATCTATTTTTGGTAAATGTCTCCTAAAAAATTTTACCATCTCTATTTATAAAATAATAATAAAAATCAATTTAGAAAGAGAAGGCCAAAAATTAAAACACCAAAAATTAAAATCCCAAAGAAATAAAATGCCAAAAATTTTAATTCCAAATAATGAAAATACCATAGAAATAAAAGATCAAAAACAGACAGAAATAAAATGCCAAAGAATTTTAAATACCAAAAAGTGAAAATGCCAAAGAATTAAAATACCAAAAGTGAAAATCCCAAAGAATTAAAATACCAAATTAAGGGAAGGCAATCAAATTCAAATGTGGCACTCCAATCAGAGTGTTGTTTATAGAATTTGGTTGTGCTAAATAGTTACACGCTACATGAGGGTGTAATATCAAATTATTTCATGACCTTTGCATTTTAATCAAATTGCAAGGAGCGCGATATATATTTATGTACAAAAGAGTACTATTTAATAAAAAATATTGAAAAAATATTGAGTGCCACATTTGAATTTGATTGCCTTCCCTTAATTTGGTATTTTAATTCTTTGGCATTTTATTTAGATTTGGCATTATATTTCTTTGGGATTTTATTTTTTGGTGTTTTAATTGTTTGCTCTTTTATGTCATAAGTATTTGGTTATTTATTTCTTTGGCATTTTAATTTTTGGGATTAAATGTAATTACCATAAAAATCTAATCATTTGACAAGCTTTATGTTTTGCCTCAAAAATTAACTTTGAAAATACATATAATTCTATATTCATCAAACTCACAAAAATCAATTATTATTTGATTGACAACTAAGTTTGACAAAAGAATTAGATTTGTAAAATGTTGTTAGTTTAATATTGTGCAATCAGATAATTTCTACCATTTCAAACAAATTAAGAATTATTTCCCTAATTGTTCCCTTATGAGGACATGCACTTTACTATAAAATATAGAAGAAATTATCACAGAATCCATTTCTTTTTAACTTCTTTTTAATTAATTATGATACATTACTACAATAGCTGTAATAAGACAAATAATTAGCTTAAAAAGAAGATAAAGAGCAAAATAACTAAATGGAAAGTGCTAAAAATTAAACTTTGAATTTTTAAACACAGATGGTGCTTAAAAGGTTACAACTATTGTGGGAACCCAAGGGCTATGCCCGAATCGTCCTGGAGAGTAACCTCCACGTGGTGGTTCCTGGATAGNAGTTTGTCAAAAGCAATAAGGGTAATCTAAAGATTTTAAAGGACAATTACTTCTATTGCTTAAAGAGTATGACAAGTAGTCCGTAAATACTGGGTGTGCGAAAAAAAGGTTGCAAGGGGAAGATTACAACAACGATTAACAACAATTATGTTTCAGAGTCAGGGAGTCATAATCATGAAAGCACTGACGAAAATATTATTATTGCTCGAAAAGTAAGGCGTACCATGACAGAAAAAATAAAAGAATCTCCATCGCTATCTTCTGGAGCTGTATATCGTGAGACACTTGCCCACATTTCAGAGAACGCTAGTGGTTTTCTCCCGTCAGAACAATCAATTAAAAACTCCCTCAACGCTGTTAAGTGAAAATCAATTGTTGGAACAATACCCAATAATGTTGCAGAACTGGTTGTTCCTGAAATCTACAAAAAAACACTATCTGGTGACGATTTTTTTTCATTG
Source organism: Hofstenia miamia (assembly GCA_900660155.1). NCBI lineage: Eukaryota > Metazoa > Xenacoelomorpha > Acoela > Hofsteniidae > Hofstenia > Hofstenia miamia. Next base: position 475,773 of record CABFPE010000077.1, read on the forward strand.
ATGAGTTTGTTTCTGATGAATTTTCAATGTTAATTTTTTCATCTCAACATTCTTTAAAGATGCTTTGTGAGGCTAAAAGTATATTTATGCAAATCAATATTTTTTATTAAATAGTACTCTTTTGTACATAAATATATATCACGCTCCTTGTAATTTGATTAAAATGCAAAAGTCATGAAATTATTTGATATTACACCCTCATGAAGCGTGTTACTATTTAGCACAACCAAATTCTATAAACAACACTCTGGTTGGAGTGCCACATTTGAATTTGATTGCCTTCCCTTAATTTGGTATTTTAATTCTTTGGCATTTTATTTAGATTTGGCATTATATTTCTTTGGGATTTTATTTTTTGGTGTTTTAATTGTTTGCTCTTTTATGTCATAAGTATTTGGTTATTTATTTCTTTGGCATTTTAATTTTTGGGATTAAATGTAATTACCATAAAAATCTAATCATTTGACAAGCTTTATGTTTTGCCTCAAAAATTAACTTTGAAAATACATATAATTCTATATTCATCAAACTCACAAAAATCAATTATTATTTGATTGACAACTAAGTTTGACAAAAGAATTAGATTTGTAAAATGTTGTTAGTTTAATATTGTGCAATCAGATAATTTCTACCATTTCAAACAAATTAAGAATTATTTCCCTAATTGTTCCCTTATGAGGACATGCACTTTACTATAAAATATAGAAGAAATTATCACAGAATCCATTTCTTTTTAACTTCTTTTTAATTAATTATGATACATTACTACAATAGCTGTAATAAGACAAATAATTAGCTTAAAAAGAAGATAAAGAGCAAAATAACTAAATGGAAAGTGCTAAAAATTAAACTTTGAATTTTTAAACACAGATGGTGCTTAAAAGGTTACAACTATTGTGGGAACCCAAGGGCTATGCCCGAATCGTCCTGGAGAGTAACCTCCACGTGGTGGTTCCTGGATAGGCTGAGACGCTGAGCCAATACTTGATGGGCGCGTCGCTTTGCGGAGTCCCGAACCTAAAGTGGACGTTAAACAATAGGGTATAAGAAGGTGCAACCATATGTGCTTTGCACATATGGGGGCGGTGACGATGATGTGAGACTGTCTGTTCTGTGGAGCAGACGGCGACGTCTATGCCCAGAGCCGTAGAGTGCGTCTACGAGGGCAGTTATACAGAGGATTTTCCTCTGTCCCTGGCCTCTAGATAGGCCTAGGCCAGCATTTGCTGAGCCTTACCTATGAGGGAGCTTTGCTCTGTCATGGGTTTTAGTTATGATCCGACATTCTAAGT
>CABFPE010000077.1:504858-516278 GCA_900660155.1 Hofstenia miamia
ATATATATATATATAAATGTTAGTTTTGAAGCAATGCCAAATCGACAATTATTCAGACCCTAAAGCATATTTCTAGATTGTATGACTACTGAATCCTGATTGGTTAGGGCAATTGAAAATGTATTACTACTAATCATATGGATTAAGCAGATAATTATAATATTAATCAACGAAATAACTAACTACATTAATGTAATTGAATTTCAAAATTTCTAAAAAACATTCTGATTGAATGTTCGACGATTATTGTATTTTAATGTTGATTAATAGAAGATAGACATATGTAAATCCATCTATAAGAAACTTAAATATAGATTTCATGGTTTCATAAGTGGAAATCTTAAACTTATTGAATATTCGATTCTGATTGGTTTTCAGAAAACTATCATTGCTGGTTACAGCAGTCATATCTAGAATAACAATCAATACGTAAATAAACCAGAAATAGCTTAAATCTGCTTCTGGAAGCTTTCAAAGCAGATTATTCTTTAATTATGGGAGTATCCGATTCCGATTTTTGTCAAAATGTTCATAGTCCTATATCTCGAAAAGAGCCAATAAATCATTAAAGCGACAAGTATTTTTAAAATCAGCACATGAAAAATTGCCAAAAATGGCTACAACTAAATTCGTCAAAATTTTGTCTACTTGCTCATGTTTCCTGTCTCCGTGCTCAGTACACAGGAGGATAAAATGTGTCATCTCTGCGAGTGGATATGCTACAAAATATTAAATTTCTTGAATAGCATTTAATTTTTGCCCAGAATAGACTTTTATATTACTTAATTAGTATCTTCTGTACTACCCAACTAATGTAACCGATACTGTAAAACCCAATTATAAAACTTTGTTGTTTTACTTTATGGCAGTGTACGCCTAGGGTTAGATTTTTTCTCAGTTTACTTATTATTAATGTATCTTTGATTCTGTATATTTCATTTAGTCATTGATCATGATATATTGCGACAGTCCGGAAACTTATTAGACACGCCATATATTTTAATACGTAATCATTACTTTTGCCCGAAATGTATTTAATGCAAAAAGTACATTTTGTTTAATAATAATCTTCGTTTTCTTTGCCTGTTACAATGCCAGTTGTCAATTAAATTTAATCCAGAGACTTTCAAAAACATCACAAAATAATGAGAAATGCAAACTCTTTGCATATTTGTATTAAAATAGGGTTTTTTCGTTCAAATTCAATTTTCGCATTTTTCAGTTTCACAATCCATTTCTGCAGCGTTTTATTACATTGAAATGAAATTTTGAAGGGACGTATCTAAAAGAATAATTAGTGCTGGAATCAAATGTATTTGAAAAAAATATTATATATTCATTATTCTTTTGAGTCTGAAAGTACTAGCAGTAAAGAACATATAATCCCTACCTAATTGAAAACAGAAAAAGTATAAGATGTAGGAATCCCATGGAGGAGATAAAATTGCATTAAATAAAGAACAAATCAAAGTGCACAGTAACTTACAAAATTAAATGGAATTTAAAAATGAAATAAATCCTACAAAAAGCAAACTGATCAGATGGCTTGTACTTTATTATTTGTATGCTTCTAAAGAAAATAATTGTACATTATGCTCGGGGTCGAAAGGTCCGTTCCATTGCATAAGCTATTTATACATTTAAACGTTTTAATATACTGGTGATATTAAGCATTGTTCCATAATCCGGCTTAAAATTCTATTTTTATAAGAAACGAAAGTTCAATAAAAGGCATTCATATTTGAAATTACTATACCATTTTACATATGAATTCATTTAATTAATATAACCATGGTATACTACAACTAAATTTGATATATATATATATATATANTATAATCTATCCTGGTAGCATGTTAAATATAAGTCAACAAAATTTGATGAAAAAGTGCATATGCATATATATATATATATATATATATATATATATATAGTATATATGCAAAATATACTATTGATTTTTCATAGTCATATCGATACTGCGGTATTTTATGTGAACCAAACCGAACCGACTCTCAAAATGTTTATTCCGCCGGGCACTAAAAGTTTCCTTGTAATTACACAATTGAACAATATAATTAAATTTCAATATATTCATGAATTCTGATTTATAAGTAATTTTAATTAGTTCTAAACGCAATTAAAATATATTGATAATTCAGAAGAATAATTTGTGTAAAATCAATATTGCTTCATTGAAGCGAATAACTACTTTTGTTAAAAAAATTGGAACATTTAGAATTCAATATCGTCCGGGTTCATTTTGGAGTTAAAATTGTTGAGCTTGAAAATTCTCGTATTTTAAGACTCCCAGCTACTTGAGACAATCTGTCCCCAAAACAAAGTCGTTAATTATTTATCGTTCAAATGAATAATGTGCGTTCAGACGAGAATCTTTTGAACTACGTCAAAAAGATGCAAGCTGTTTGTGCATCAATTTTAACGATGTGCGTTCAGATGAGCATCTTTTTTATGTATGCTAATTTGAATAAAGTATATCAAATGATATACATCAAAAGGTTCTCGTCTGAACGCACCTTAAGAGCACCAAAAGATAAAAGAGTATCCCTCTATCGTTTCCGTTGTCACCCGCATTCGATCACAGTTCCATTGAGGCGATCTCAAACTTTGCAAACGTTGATTTAATGGGTTTCAGTGGTGTCTTTACATAAAAAACATGTAAGTTTGCCTTATACTTTCCTGATTACCTGGACACTAGGTATGGAGAGAATTTAAAGCATTTTTAAAAGAAAATAATGAAACTTTTCAAGTCTTTCAGGAACGGCAATCCACGCTAGTACACATTTTCAACATTGCATTCGATCACGATATGTTCATACTTCACGATTCCCAAATTTCATAACAGGTTTGGAGAAAATTATGACAAAAACGGTTAGGACATAGGAATTAAGATTAATTGAGAATATGCACTAAAAACATAATAGTTTTGTTTCAGTGCTATACTGTAAAAAACATAATAAAACAATATATTTACAAAATGATTTAGAAAATAACGAATATTAAAATGTACCTTTTGACCCCTAACTGCTAAAAGCATCACGTCACCAGTTTTCCCTCTCATTTTACTACGCTGAGGGCGATGAATGCTAATTACTTTGGGAGGACGATGGTAGGGTAAAGTAGCCATTTCTGAATTGTCTACTAAGCGAATTCGAGATAGCATTTGCAAATACATTCGATTGCTGCTTGTATGTATTGATCGAAAATATATAGAACCTAACATTCTAAAACATGAAATATTTACGTGAATGTTCTTTCGTTATTATATTAGAATACATTTTACTGGATTTCAAATTTTCTCAAACATATTTAATATAAGAATGCTGAAATTTTTATACATATAGCTTCCCTTTTTGCTGTCATTGAAAAATAATTAATAAGTGCTTCATACTGCATGGAAATCGCTACGAGAGGTAAGGCTATCCAATTTCCTAAACTATGTTAAGAAATCTGTAATAGAAGAACAAAAATCATTCGTCCATTTACCTATTATTAATAAGCAAATAAATACGCTTTTTACCTATAAGTTCATATAAGTAAGATTTATAGTGGAGAAGAATAAAGATGTCAATAAATAATACATTCTATGATGGCATCCAAAATACAATTCAAGTTTAAAAAACTTAATAAGCTGTGAACTAAAGATATATAAAAGCAATGAAACCCCCAATTCTGATGTTTCACATGGAGGAAGGAGCGACATCAATCAACATGGACATGTGTCATTGCGTCTCAGCAATGCTAATTCCTCGCTCTTTGCCCTCTTCCGCAATGCTAACTTTAATCCCCCTCTGCTGTGAAACTCTTTGTTCAAGTCCATTCTCTTAGATTCTCCCTGTTGGTGGCCTTCTCGTGCCTTATTTCACTAAATGGAAGTGTTGCAGAAGCGTGCTTTCAAATCAATCTCTCCCTTGCCATACAAAGACGCTCTTCTCAAATTCTCCACTCCCCCGTTGTCGCTCTACCTCCATGCCTGTGATCTTCTCATGTTCAATCATTTGCTCACTCGCAAATTGGACCATGATCTAATTCCCGCTCCACTCACTTTGATTAATCGTCGCACCAAAAAACATCGCAACCTTCACTCGTTTTCAATCGTGCTTGTGATACTGCTAATTACATCTTCACTCTTAACCCTCAACAGCCATTGATTTGCTTCCTGGCCACCGAGCTTCAAGAATTTTTTGTTGTTTTTCCTCTTTGCAGACTGTCCGCTTTTAGCGGCCAATAAATTCAAATGTTATTATTATTACATCAAAAAGTGTAAGATCTTGGTTAGCATTTGCCAGGTCGTAATGCGTATTGGACAATATTACAGCTACAGATTTAGTATAACAATTGACAACTTGATGACAAAAGTAAAAGAGAAATGGTAAGTCATTTAATCTGGTAAGCCTACTTATGAGATTCTAATTTCTTTATGAGCATACAAGTTCATTGAGAGCAAAAGAAAATTCCAGTAACAAAAAGAGATTTATAGATAAACATTAGTTGCATTTCAATTAAGAACTGAAGTTAAATCTACAAGAATTACGATATTTACGTCTATGGTACGTACAATATTATCCAACATTCATTCAAAAACTAAATTCAATTTCAAAAATCTTTTCTACTAATTTATACTTTTTCAATTGATTGCTTTTTGAAACTGCGATATTTATATTTATATTTAATTATTACAAAAGAACGGCATGTTTAGGATATGTCAGATTTCGAAATATCCTTTGTTATGCACATAACTCCTGTATAGACTATGTTCAAGGCATCTGAAATTGTTGACTCATTTATAGCACTACGCATCTTCTTGCTAAACAATAGTGAAACCACTGAAAAGACATGGTTTAAATGTATGATCATGTAGAACAAACTTGTTTAAGACTTGTAAATTGCATATATTTCGTAACGTAAATTAAAAATATATTTAACTTAAATGTATATCTTAATCGCACAAAAATGAATTTGAACCGTAAAATTGACGATTTTGTGCGTCTTGATGCATGTTCAAAATACGAGAAAACACTACCTCTAAATTTGAAGAAAAATATCATTAAAGCATTTATTCTCATTGAATTCCATTTTCCAACGATCTCACTTTCGCCGACTTACGATTTAATATAAAATATTAAAATATTAAGTTAATATTTAACATTTACAGTGAATGCTTTGAGATAGTTTCAAAGATAAGCTATTATCTCTATATAAAAGTTTTGATGCCTAATAGAAAAATGTATGCTAATTTAATATGAATATATTTGTTTTTATTGAAATCTATGTTTGGGCATACAAGCATTATCATAATTAGTTATCTTTCGCTATTTGAATTCAGAAATACACATAAGTTACATAATTAATTATCCTTTAGGCAATCACGTTTTACTGATTCAACTAAAATTATAATTTTAAAGTTTAGCACGGTTAATGGCCAATCTTCAAATATACGTCAAAAAATGTTTCGAAGGAAAATTTGATACTAATATAATAAGTAATAAGTACTAATGATAAAGACTTAGAATTTTTAAAGATTTAGAAAAAAATAATAAAGCAATTGGCAGTAAAAAATTGATCATGCACTAAAAATAAACACTTATTTCTCTTAGCATTAGATAAGAATAATAAGGGTGATGTAGGGAAAAATTCTATGGAAAAAATCCAGTAATTTTGACTCATAAGGTTGCTCCATAACATTAGATATCTGACAAGTACTCTAATCAGCCTTATCATTCTATCAAACTCCACAATTGGTATTTGAACTAGATATTTAAGAATACCTTTTGCTGTAGTCCACCAATTCCTCATGACATCATACTGAAGTACCATACTGAACTGGAACTCCCTATCCAATGCTAAAATGGTGCTGCCTATTTGTCTCAGTTTTACAATGCTCAGCCCAGTAAAAGTCTAACACCATTTATTAGTTTACAACACTAAAAAGTATCAAACAATAGAAATAAAGGAACAAAAAACTCATACAAAAATAATATTTACAAAAATAATTACAATTCTAGCTTGGGCTATGGCAAATTTTGATTAGATTAGATGCAGCATATTGAATAATCAATATTGTAAAATGTAAAACCTCACCATTTGTATTAAAGCCTTTCCTTTGTATAACTACATAAGTATTTTTAAATTCATTTTTAAATACTCTAAATTTATTTATTTGTTTTATAATTTAAAGAAAATTATTCCATGTATTTATTGATGTGCTGAGAAATGAATTTTTCATTATTCTCTTGTTGTATGGAATAAAACTAATTTTTAGGAATGATAGGATAGAAAGTTGGATTTGTTGAACAATATTATTAAATATTTTAAAGAAAGTAGTTAATATGTTTTAATAAATAATGCATTCTGAATTTATATATATATATATATATATATATATATATATATATATATATATAATATATATATATATATTATTTGAATGTGACAACAGTCTTAAATATTGATTTTGATCTGTTACCATCATCATCAGCTTACAAAATATTCAGTAACTAAATTTACAATAAACTACACTAAATATAAATGATCTTAGTACATATACTTAGAATAAATTTAAGGTCATCATACTTTGTTGTTGATTTAATAATTTACCCTTTGTTGTTTCTTTTATATATATTGCCTCTGCTATTTTTGGATGCTTAGTTCTTAGTAAAATTTGAAATTGTTTTGTATTCAGATTTCTCACTCTATTTTTGAATTTCTCAACTTGGTTACTTAGATATGGTATTTTCAAATAGACTTCAATTTTCATTTCTTTGTTGGTAGTTTTCAAATATTGCTGGTTTTCTTTGAAGTAATCCATTTAAAATAGATGATCTGAATATTTTCTTAAAATATTCGAAGATGGTAAAAATTTGATCAAAGGCATTAACTGTATGTTTGAATGTCAAAAAAATGTTATATGCTCAATCAAATAATGCCTTAATAGTATTCAATTTATGTGAGATATTACAAGTAGAACTATATGGTATGTATAATCCTGAGTTGGTTGCTTTTATATGGAAACTTGTTTCATATGATGTGTTAAAGTTATAAACACAAACTAAATCATAAAAAAAAACTAATTTGTTTTCCTTTTGATTTTCCTTTGTGAATTGGATTTCAGAAATTTGGTTATTAAGATATTCTAAGAAAATGTTTGATTGCTATTTGTTACTGAAAATTGCAAAAACATTGTCCACATATATGTAAAGTTGAGGATTGGCTACATTTAAAATTAAAGATGATAGTGAAATTTTGAAACAAGATATTAGGAAAATGTTTGATAGTTATCTTAAACAGCTTCAAATTCCAAGACAATTAAAAAATTACACTAAAATTTTAAAAGAACTATCCTGTGATCCATCACTTTATACCTCAAAATTTGATGAAGGGAATGGTATAGTTATCAAATTTAGAAGCCCTTGTCCATTGTGCAAACAATCTTATGGGTCATCATTTTTAAATAATGGAGTAATATTTGCCAATTTTAATTGGTCAAGAAAAATTGAATGTCTAATGCATGTGTTTATAATGCATGAAATTGGCTCAGCTATTATATCTAGAGCAATTTTTAGTGATCAAGTTGGGATAATAGAGGGATCACTAGATTTGTGTTTTAAAGATTGAATAGATTTGATATTGCAACTTATTCACAAATCTGAAAGAGAAGAGCATTGCTATAGGTTGAACTTGATTAATCTTAAAGGGAGTATTTACTCCATCAAAACTGCCTAGGTTGCAAAATACTTCATTAAATATGTTACTCATGACCACATTGTTAGTGATTTTATATTTGTTTCCTATTTAATAAACTATTTATAAAGTCCCACCTACCTTTTTGAGAAGAGATGTTTTGATATTCCAAATGGCAATATTTGTTGTAAGCATTTCATGTGTAAATATTGCTCAAATTACATGCCATTTTGTAAGCATTATATTTTTTGCAGCTTGAGATTTTTGTATTCCTTCCATTGAGATTTCTTTTGTTCAATTACCTCTAAGCATTTTGTATCAATCATTGGCTTAGAACCTTTTTTAGACACATTATCAAATTTTTTCTGAGTAAAAATTTTCTGTTAACTGAGCAACTATCTAAATAGAATAATACAATTTAATTAAAGTCACTAATCATTTCATTGGGTGTTTTGAAGAGTAAATTCCACTCCAATTTTTTGTTTTTAAATTGTTTATAAGTTTTAAGACATTTTCTTCTGATTTTTTTTTATTTTTATCCAAAATTTAGTTGGGTTGTTAATTTTTTGCTTATTAGAATAAGTTATGATAACACAATGGTCAGAGTAGGGGAATTTAGAACAAATACATTTATATAAAGATTTTTTTTGAAACCATAAAATAATCAAACAAGGTTTGACTATTTGCAGAAATTCTGGATGGAATGCATTGATTTATTAGTGAAATGTTGAAATTTGAAAGGAAATTTTGTAGCTTAGTTTTTTCAGTTATATTTAAAAAGTTCAAATTCCAGTTGCATACTAACATTATATTTGTGTTATGACTTAATGCTTTAATGAGCTTTGTTTGGACAATATAATATATTCAGAAGCTCTCTGCTATTACAATTAAGCAGATCTTGGATATCAACCCAAAGGCTTTCATATGTGTTATTGGTTGAAATGTTTTTGTGAAGTTTAGGTTTTAGTTTTTTTCAATTAAGAACATTACATCTCCTCCTTTTGTTTTATTGAAATGTAAAGTTTGATTTCTATCTGTTCTGGATAGTTTAAATTTATGATTATCAATTGAACAAGGAGAATTTTCATAGTTATTTATAAACCATGTTTCAAATACAAATTGTTTGTATTCATTATTTTTTGAAGAAAGGTTTTGGAAGTTAATATGAATATATTTAGTTGAATTTATTGATTGTACTATATGAATGCTTTGCAAGTATTCACCTACTTTAATTGGTCTGATAGAACCAGGATTAGGTCCAATTAATAAATTATTTAAAAAGAAGAAATATTGTTTTTTGAATTTTTTATTTATTATATGAAATAGTTAAACAGGGGAAAAATGCTATGCCTGCCATTAAATTTGAGCTTTTATTCAATAATGTAATATTTTATTATTTTTAGAATTAAGGGGAATAAGAAATATTAAGAAAAATGCCCAAGAGGAACTATTATATATAAAAAAAGTGAAAAATTCACCACAATGCAATTGTTCAATATAATAATAAGAAAAATTACCATTATTAAAATGATCTTAAAAAGTTTCAGATTCTTTGAACCTCAGTAGGTGATAGTAGTGGCAGCATAGAAAGAACTTTAACATATGTTTGATGGTGGTGAAGCACTGTCATTATAATTGGTTGGTAAGTGGCAAAGTGGTGTGCATCTTTTGAGGGTGGCATTTGTGAAATGTTGAGATGTCTTTGATTGCCAGTAACAGTGGGTAAACTACAGTGTGTAATTGCAAAAAGTGGTGACAGATTAAGACTCCTTTGATGCTGTGCACAAGCATTGAATAACCAAACCTCAAAAAATGGATCAGCTTCTTCAGAAGTATTGGTCATTTTTCTGTTTGTGAGTGCATTTTCTTAGCCTCCTTTTCTGCTTGTGTGATTTTGGTGTGCATTTATAAAGGTGTTTTTGTCAAAGGATGCTAGGAGATTATGTAGAATGATTATCCCATCTTTTCCCTTATTATTAAAAGGAGCTAATAATTTTGTCTTATTTAGCTCCTCTTTTGGTGATGCAATGATAGTGGTGTAATTAATTGTTTTGAGCACAGAGCACTTGCATGGAATGAATTCCCACAATGAAAGCATCAGCAATTTTCCATATAAATACCATGTAGTTGCCATGCATTTGTTAATAGCCAACAGGGTTTAACCACAGAGTATTTCATTAAGTATATAGGTATATATTAAATATATAAGCTAGCTGTATGCCTATACAGAACCTAATCAGCCAAAATTTGGTAAGCTGTTAACCAGATACTACAAGTCATTCCTGTAGTCAAGATTCCCAAATCTTTGTGGAACCTAGTCAATTATTGTTATCATTATAAATGTAATAAATAGAAATAACAAAAATAACACCAGCTTAGTGTAGCATCATCCAAAAAAAACTAAGCTGCTAAAGGAAATAGCCAGCAAAGAACAACTCAGATTGAACTTAAATGTGATTAAAAATAAATTACAAAATATTAATTATCATTTTAGATTAGTTTTGTATTTTGCAACTAAGAATTATCAGTGAAAAAGATTGTAATTAGTATTTGTAAATTCTACTAATTTTGCAAAATGAAGGGGTTGAATTTGCTTCCATTATTTTTATCCATCTTGGAAGAAGTTGCAAGTATCTACAACAATTAAATCAATGACAAATAGTTCCTGCCAAATGTGTAGTTCCAGGTTTGGTAGTTGACCTTTCAAAGATAATGAGTTCCCAGAGGCATACAACAGACATGCAGTAGATGGAAGTAAATCATTTCATGACAAACATAACTTGGAGCAACAAGAGTTGCTAATGATTGAGGCTGAGTCCCTGGCGTCAATGGTGACATTAATCAGAGATCCATTTATATCTATGGTGATAACATTAGTGTAGAGTCGCTCGGGGAAAATTTAGTGCCATTTATATCTTTTTATTTTGATGCAAATCAATTGTATTTTGACGTCACTATGACGTTCCTCTTTCGAGGTTAGTTTTGTTGCTATCAATCTTGTGTCCCCTCGTCGGTGCTTTGTTTTGCTCAAATTTAATTTACGAGGGAAAATTATTACTGACATGTTAAACCACGTTGAATATCGATTAGTGTAAACAAAGACAGGTAAAAATGAATCTTTTTGTATAAAAAGTGAGAACACTGTAGCGAATGTTCAATAGACTTTGTCTACTCTTAACTATCGCTCTTACCGTTGTATCTTTTATTTACTTATTATTTTAAATGATAATTATTGCTTAAGATCGGCGACAATTCGGGAGTGCTTTCACTAGCACGGGGCGACAAGTTGCTCCTGGGGATCATTCGATCTTTCCAGTCCGAATTGTGGTTCTTTAAGTTATGTATACGGCTACGCATAAGGAAATAACAAATCTCTCATTAGTAGTTCAACACGTACATGCACCTATAAGATCTAACACTGGATGATACCATGCCGTTGGCTAGCAACAATATCTGGCAATTTACGATTATTTAAATAGTTAGCTGAGAGATAACAATAAAATGAGAAGTAGGTTGTTTTTTTCGAAATGAGATAGAAATTAAACAAGTGAGACAGATAGGGTAGCACCAGTCAATAGGTTAAGCACTTTACTTCTGGAAGTTCCGCTTCGGCTGGAAGCCATAGGAATTGGTCATCTTGGTTGTTACCTAAAAGTAGTTCTGTTACTTGGATGAATTACCAATGTTACATCTGTTGTTATAAGTTCTAATCTAAGTTG
>CABFPE010000077.1:556073-569937 GCA_900660155.1 Hofstenia miamia
TACCTTGTAGTAATTATCGCGATAACATGGCCACGGCAATTAGTGAAAATGCTCAAATATACTGTTGGAAAAAATTTCATTTTTTAAGTAAGTTTTAAATTCTCAACATTCCTAATTTTCAGGAAATCTAAAGCCCATGAGATCAATAACTAGCCTCTAATATTTCGTTTTTGTAAATAAACTACCCGCTCTGACGCACTGTGCCCAAGGTCAGAAATGCGTGGATTTCAGACTTCACAAAAAGGTGCGCCGTGAAAATTTAAAAGGAAACCATTCTCAATCCAATGGTGCTTACAGATTTTAGATAGCTTTATTTGATTTAGAGTTATAGGTGTTTAAAGTTTTTTAAAAAATTCATATGTTTGAAGATTTATCCAATATACAACTAATATGTCATGTTCAAGGAATAACTATCTGGTGTTGCAAATCGACACCACATATTAGTGTTTTGTCTTAAGTAACTTCTTACTAAAGTGTCGCTACCTTTAATTTTTTAGGTGCTTATCAAAACTATTTTAGGGTATGCCCATGTACAACTTAAAGAAAAGGAATTGGAAATCAAGCTTAAGCAAAAACAGTACAGCTATGCTACTAAAATTGCAGAGGATATTTTGGACTCTGGGTTCCATCTGGGTAAAATGTATGAACGTATATGCATTAACCTAATGTCCCATCTTAAAGATCCCGAAACTGCCCTTAACTTTTTAAATCAAGGTTTAAAAGATGAATCAGTTGGGCTTCACATAAAGTTAGGTAAATTATTTAATTAAATCTCAATAAATATCAAACTACTCTCATAAATTTTATAGATTTTAGATCAAAGTCTAATGGAGTTAGAGTACGCGCATGCTTATGAATAAATATTTAACTTTTGACTTAGCTGTTTAATTTTCTGCTATTGAAATAGTTGAGCTGAATAATTCCAAATCATTTTTAGGCATACTTTTCTTCAATACGCGAAGTAAAACCATCTACAAAATGTTGCACATATTCAGACTATTATCTCCGGTGTTTCTATTCTGTGTAGTTTTAAAAAGTAGTCAATTATATTTTGATTTGGAATGCATTAAAAATATATAATTCAAAAAATGGTGGCTCATTTTCTATTTCAAGTATTTGTTGTAACAGTCAATTTATTAAGACATTATTTTTTGTGGTGGTATCTCCATGACTTGTGTTATTAAAAAAACATACTTGGGATCTTCAGTCGTCAGAAATATGAACAATCTGTTATGATTTTCGCGTTCGGTTTCTTTAATCACTTGTTTTTAGCTTAAGTTCTCTAGGTCTTTGTGAGCGGGCTAAATCTATCATTGCAAAATGTGAATCATTGAAGACATCGGAGAATCTTTTGAAGGAATTCCCTACTTTGCTCACATTCGCAGAAGACTATAAAATAGTTAACATTCGAAAAATTAAGATTAAAGCTAGAAGAATATCAATTGATGAATTTAGTCATAAAAAAGAAATTCGGCCTTATGTTTATCAGAAAGCAGATCAATCCATGCTTTTTTGTTCTGTGGAGGATTATGTTTTAGAATATTTTAAGGTAACATTTTTTTATTTTTTATTAATTTCTTGAATGATCAGTAAGATGCTTTGTTGTTCTTTAATTGTTGTAATAAGTTGAATTACTTTGTATAATATAGTAAGAAATGGTGGACGTTTTTTATTGGATTCTCAGATGTTACATATCAAGCTTAAAATAAAATATATGGCATTAGTTATTTATTTAGCATTTCTTTTTCGTTTATGAGGATATATCTCCGACGCTTCGATGTTGGAAACTTTTTTGATACTAGTGTATTTTTTTCCAAGACAAATATTGCTCTATTGCTTTGTATTGGTAGCGAAAATCCACTTTTCTTTAATAGCAGATTTTCCTGATACACAGTTTACCATGTCCCAGGTTTTATTGTATTTAGGACTTCGCATTTTTTAATTCATTGTTCCAACCCATTTTTTTATTTAATGAGTTCATAACTGAATAAATATTTTTTATTTCATGTAAGTTTTCTGAATTCAATTCAGACTGCTGTTAATGATGTAGACTTAAATTTCATTAAATTAAAATATCATTCAATAGTGTGTCCAAATTAACCTTATAATCATTTCAAACACAAAGTGTTTCGATTTCTTCTCAGTCAAAATTCAAGCAGCATCAGCATTTCAAAACATTTCATCATAAACTATAAAGATTTCTAAATTGAAATTGTTTCATGAATTATTCTCCCTTTTTTAAAAAATTCTGATTTTTTTGATAGATTTTTAATGTGCAGGTGTCAGAAAGTCTTAGAAATCAAATGTGAGCAACAACTACATCAACTATTTCTCCTTATGTAAATCTGGAGAGGGCATATTCTTATCTTTTAGTGCCTTTACATTTTGGGATCCTTTATTATTTCGCGACTTATGATAAATTATTTTTTTTCAAACCATTAAAACTGTTCAAAAATTCTTGGGTTGCTTAATATTTGTAATGAAACTACAATTTTAGGCCATATTTTAAATTTTTGCTAAGAAGTAGAAGATGTACAGAAGTTTCAAATATTTGAGAAGCTATAACTGCAAAGTCAGTAAAATCACACATTGTGTACTTTACATGTATATGTAGTAATCTAATAGATCCCACAGCTAATAACTCGCACAGAATTCTGCTGCCAATGTAACCTATTTCAAGCGAAAACCAAAAAATAAGACAAACATTTATTCAAAAATTAGTAAAATAATTAAAGTCATCAGAGATGGAAGCGGTACCCTCAATTGGTGACCATGTCAGGTCTGATTCTGTTCACCCCCTGACCGGCGAAGGTGTTGACCGCACCAGTACCCAAGTTACTCTCATGTGGGTACCGGCCTTGACCGGTCCTCGCATTATATAGTACCGGTTTTTACGGCTTTACCTGGTTTCACTGTACATGTATTTATGGGTTCAACTCTCTTTTTGACCTGTTGTGACTGGCATTGCTGTTTCCGGTCCTTTTTGCATTACATAATGCATTTGTACAGTTGAAAGTACGTGTACTGAACGCATACGCGTTTGAATTATTGGATTGACACTAAATACCTCATAGTTCATTTAAAGGCACAAATAGAAAAATCGAGAATATTCACCCAATGCTTTTAATGTTGCAAATTTCAATAACGTGTTTAGTTTGAATATTGGCAATCCTGTGTAAATAATTATTCCATGAAAGTTGTTAGTAATTAATGGCACGCTGTGATTACTTCCAAGCATCGATGGTGATGACTTTGAATATTAATTTTAATAATAATTAATAAACAAGTCTTACCGCGTGTGGTGATTCGGAAATCAAAGTAATCACGTAAAGGTAAAAATTTTAGCCCTTTGTAAGTAATCGTGACGGTTGCTTTGAAAATATAATCTAATAAGAAATTATATGAATATATTGGTTTGCGCCTTTAACCCTTAAATACCCCATTTATTAGACAAACGTAACAACCCATCAGGGAACCAAAATGGATCCATATATAATCAATGTATAATATTTATTTTTAAGTTGCAGTTGGATGTATTGTTAAGGATTAATATAATTTAAGCATGTGACACTCTTTTCGACATTTCAGTGCTGCTTGGACACCAAAGAATTTCATTTCCAGCTATTTTGTTTTTTAATTGCTTACATCTTTGAATCATGTTGAGGCACTGAATTTTAAAGCTCCTAAGTTAGAAATTTTCAAAAATTTGCAAATACCACTTCTTTTGCAGCATAAACACCAAAAATTTTTCTTGCACCCAGTGATCTGTTAATGAAGCTGTGATCAATGGCGTACCCAGGGGGGACATGGTGGAATGTCCCGTCAGGTTTCCAAATTTAATTTTGACTTGATAAATCAAAAAATTTTTCGTAAAAAATTGAAAAATTTAAAATCTGGGATCGTGAAATCATTTGTAAGGTCTATTTTCTCAATATCTTCAAATATTTCGCGGAATAACAATGATGTCCCCTCCCCCGTCAGAAAATCCTGGGTACGCCCCTGGCTGTGATGTTTTGCTAAGTTTTTCTTGAGCAAGAAAGAAATAAAAGGGCAAATTTTCTAAAGTAATTTGTATAAAAAAGCCAGAGTTTTTATAATTAACCCAGAGAAAAGGTCTATTGATCATACTGCGGACATTTGTTATGTTTATAAATTAATAGAAAGAGTATCAAAAGCATGTGTAATTCAATATTTACTAAATCTATAACTATAAAATTGAATTGTCGTCTGTATGTGCGCTATGCACGCCTAAACTACTGGGCGGATTGTCACCAAACTTTGCATGGTGACTCCCTATCACCCTGGGAAGGTTTTAGGGGGGTCAAAATGGGGGTCCCAGGGGGGGGTCCGGGNTATGTTTATAAATTAATAGAAAGAGTATCAAAAGCATGTGTAATTCAATATTTACTAAATATATTATATTACTAAGATGTTCTCCTTGTACAGCTGTATTCTTGGGTAATCAGGTCACGAGTGGCCACACTTATTTGCCCCTGCCACAATCTATAATCAACAGGTTTTTCTTTTCCTTATCACAGACAGTTTTCCCAAATATTGTATTGACAATACAATTAGATTTTTTATCCTTTGAGCCATAACGGGGGTCCAATAAGAGAAATGCAAAAATTGAGGAAATTGAGCAGCAATTTCAATTAAAAATCTATGCATCTATAAAGAGACATATTCCGTTAAAAAGTTATTTAATCTTATTGAATAATCTTTATACCTTTAGCTGCAGTGTTCAAAACTGTGACTGGGGTCGAAAATTGACCCCATTTCGGTATTTAAGGGTTAAAGGCACAGTGGGCAATTGATATGATTACTAACAGTTCTATAAGTTCTAAATCATTACTATAACGATTCATTTGCAATATATAACAGTAAAAGTTAAACGGAGAGTTACAATTAAATATGGTGTTATTGTTTAGATACTTAGATCCTTAGAACTTTGATTTACAGAATTTATGCCACTTTCGATGTTCAATGGCAATTACGTCATTCAATTGTATTGATTCAAAAAAGACGAATTGACTCACTTTACTGAATTACATGTGATCTACTAACTTTTTCGCACAAATTTAATTTTGGTAACTGTCACGAGCTTTTGCAGCTTGAGATTTGTGAAGCTCTTAGAATGGTATGGCCTCAGACACATCTCAAAGTGACCGGTTTTGACCGGTGTAGTGAAATTTAGGATCCTTTCCGTGACTGGTCCGGTGGTCATACCGACTCGCTTCCATCTCTGGCCTGAATTGACCACAGACCACTCGCCTTCAGTCCAACAGAAAAACATATTGTGACAAATAGCGTTAACATTTTTAACGTAGCTATCGATTTGAATGCCTTTTTACACTTAACTAGTAGCTAGATTAAACATTAAGTTTAATATTTCATGCTTATTATATTAATTGGTTTGTTACTACATTGATCTTTTCTATCTAGGAACGAGGTTATAGCAATGGCGGACATTTTGAAGGTAGAATATTGTTCATTCTTTTTTTTCTGCTATGTTGGGATATCATCTATGATGATAAAAATGTAGATAACGTGTTTCTTTCACCAACTCAACTGTTTCCACTAGACTGGAAAACACCCTATTTCATTTCAAATCGACAGAAATTTCTCGAAATTCGTTTTTCTGAACTCCTTTCCATGAATCGCATTAGTGAACTAATTGCAATAAACTATGAGAAACTTGCTCTGATGTATGGTATGCACAGCACTGCACAAGAACTACAGCATCTATGCAAAGCAATGGGATCTGAAGTTTTGGTAATGTATTCTTTCAACTTAGTTTTTCCTTTTCAAATATTTATACAAATATATTTACATTGAGAATTTATGGATTTAAGTTTTATTGATATACTTATAAAAGGAAACCGTAAGGGACAGTAATGCGCAAACATTCTCTTAATGTTATCACGTATTTAATAAATTTCAATAAAATAGTCATGTCATGTGTTTGGAATTAAATAATGAACTTAGTAAAACAAATACCTATTTTCTTCAAGGTATAGGAAAGAACACTGAATAATATGATTATATATGTGGGGGCTACTGAAGAAGTCAACAGACTAAATCACTGGAGTAAAACCAAAGAAGTGTGTCAGGCCAGTTTGATTGTAGAAATCCTCTGGCATGCAGAGTGCTGATCTGTTTTGAGGGTGATCAGCAGAGTGAAGCCGAAGGCCGAACTTCAGTTGGGAGTGTTGCGCCTCTCCCGCTTTGGCCAATCAAGGCTACTAACCAAGGCAGGTAAC
The DNA here is from genome assembly GCA_900660155.1 of Hofstenia miamia. Taxonomy (NCBI): domain Eukaryota; kingdom Metazoa; phylum Xenacoelomorpha; order Acoela; family Hofsteniidae; genus Hofstenia; species Hofstenia miamia. The sequence continues at coordinate 562,334 of CABFPE010000077.1, forward strand.
TAAGAGAGCGCCTGCTGGCTGCTATAAAGATCCGAAATTATATTGGAGTACGTGGGCGTATCTACTGAATGCAAAGCATCTAGTGAATAAAAATCCAGTTAAAAGGCATGTTGGATCATAACTACCTGTGACACAGCAAAACTGCCTCATAAAAAGGCACAGCAAACGTTGGCCTTGGCCTATCTTATAGGCCAGAGACAGAGGGTTTCCTCTCTGTATGACTGCCCTATGAGACGCACCTTAACTGGTGCCTGTAGCAGTCTTGGTAACAATGTTTCCACTGTGTTGCCGTCTCTCTCAACAAAACTAGAGCAGACAGGCTTCTCGACTGTTACCGCCCCCATATGTACAAAGTACACACATAGTGGCACCTTCTGTACCATGTTTTAACGTCTGATGTAGATCCGGGACACCTCATACCAATGCGCCCACTAGGGCTCGTTGATAAACCGAAAACCTACCAGTATTGCGGTTTCATATTGAAAACTGAAACTGATCGACGCCACAAAAAATCGTTTGATCTCGTTTTCTCGCTTTGTGCAGTAGCAATTTAGATTAATTAGTCTTAAGTCAGAATACCTGGAGGGTAACGAGATGGCCGAGGCCTGATGGGCACAAAATCGTAACTGATCTCCGAAATTGGTGAAGCTTGTGTGAAAATGGTGGGCTATTCAGCCATCAAATACATTGGCAGAAAGAATGGCTTCCCTCTCCGGAAATTTCCTTACAAGGAAGCGTGCATCTCTGGGAAATTGCCATGTGAAGGAATTGATAATATTAAATAAAAATTCTGATCTGATATAAATTCTAATTGAATTTATTCTGTGATTGTTTTTTTATTAAAAATCGAAATCGAAACTGATTACCAATCAAATTGCAGAAAAATCAACTGAAACTGATCGAGTTCTGTTTTCTTGATATCAATGAGCCCTAGCGCCCACAGTGTTAGCATTACCCAGGAACCACCGCGAGGAGGTACTCTTTGGGACGTTTTAGGCGTAGCCCTTACGGTTCTTGATTATATGTGTAACTTTTTATTCACAGCAATTTAATTTACATTAAATGTTTTTGTAATGTCAACACTAGAATCTCAAATGGCGGACAATTTGATGGCACAGATAAATTTGCTTAATTTTGTATATTTTCGCAAAAAAGGTCTATAGATATTTACATGTATACTTACTTTGTTAATCAATTTGATTTTATCAAGTTTGATATTGGACAGACCAGTGCAAAGAATAGTAGCAGATCTAGGATTAAAGAAAAAATAAGTTGTCCAAAAGGCTTCTAATAATTTTTCAGTATATTAATATATTTTAAATGCACGGATCGTACAAATATAGCACCCACCACTCCACAACCAATTGAATGAACTTGTGGATCTAAAATCTAAATTAAGATGTGTTTTATTTTTTGATTGTATGCAAGGGCTTAAATAAAGTAAAGGACGATTTCAACTATGTAGTTACAACTTCTGTTGTTGGATTATTAAGTAAACATTATTGGCAGTGTAGGAAGTCTTTAGTAAGGTATAGTTAATTAATCTCTTTTTCAATTTCTTTGTTTGATGGGAGCATACGAATAGGGTTAATTATTGAAGTTGCCTGAAGTTTATGAACTTTTTTTAGGCTACAGTACCAACATGACGATGTATCGCTGAATTACTACAACTCATATTGAATTTCTGAAAATATCAAGAAATCAAAAAATATTTTCTTAAAAATGTGGCTGTGATGAATCGATAAATGATTTAAGCTACCTCAACATTTATTATTATTTCACTAGTTTACATTTAGAAATTGTGCAGTAGATGCTATTTTTTACACTCGTACATTTAGGTAGCTATTCTCAAAACTATGTTAAAGAATTGTTCTATTGGTGGATTTCCGGATTTGCTCCTATGGAACGATTCCACATGCAAGTACATCGAAGTCAAAGGCCCCGGGGATTCGTTATCTCATAAGCAGATTATTTGGTTGACTGATTTAAATAAGTTGGGGTGTGATGCTTGCGTTTGTAATGTAGAAGTTTAGAATTTTGTAGAATTTTTTGGTTGGAATTAATTTTGTTTTGTTGTAGATTATCAAGAAAAGCTGATGGCAAGACATTATGTGCAGCACATTGTGTTTCATTATCAATAATGTAGACAATTTTTGTAGACTTTGAATTGCACTATAAATAGCTCCAGGAAAATTTATAAGATTTTATACACAAGTCACATTGTGCCATTGAAGAGTTCTATAACTTCATTTAAATGATATATTAGAATCTGTTAAATTGAAGTTATATAGTTGTGCTTTAAAATTCATTAAATACACAAACATTACATAGTTATCAACAAATGTACAAATTAGTGTTACAATTATTATAGAAGGGAGACATAACATAGAATTCTGTTTTAACGGGATTAGGGTTAAATTCTGCAGTTGAGAATGTTTTCTTATTTACTGAGTGGCGTTTCTATTTGATTATCATATGTGCATGTTACAGAAAGATTGTGAAATATTGAACTTTGTGAAATAACTAAATTTCAATGAGTTTAGGAACTCTAAGATATCTGTTTTATGTATGTAATAGAAAAATCCTAATCCAAGCAAAACGTCAACCCACCCAGAAATTAAGTGTTTTTATGAAGTCGTTAATTGAAAGCTATTTCAAAAATTCATTGAATTTTTAGAGATTGCACAAATTCCTAATTTCACAATGACACTGTAACATATACACATATATGAAGCACATTCTACTATTTACAATCATTGTTTAAATGGCCATTTGACTCATTAACATATAACGAAAACAGGAATTTCTTTTACAATAGTAGTGATACATAAAGGGAGAAGTCACAAAAAGACGTAATCACTGATTCATGAATATTGTCGAAGGGTTTGCAACGCCATCTAGTGGTGATTTAATTACTGAGTCATTTCTTGCGACATTTATGAGGCCAATTTACAATGATTTATGTACTTGCTATAGTGATTTATTTATGAAGAATTTCGTTTACCTTGTATGCACACATTTTTGTTGATATACAACACATTGTTAGCTAGGGGGTTTACATTGCATTTGTGATGATACATTTTTGACTAATAATTTTCCTATTTGTAAAAATTCCATATCTATCTATTGCCTAGCTATGTACAAATTTAATTTATTTTCCATACATCACCTGCAAAAGGTTGCACTTCGTTTATCAAATACTAATTCCATCTCATTGTAAAAAATTCCACAAGTTATAATGATTTACATATGCAATCATTGTAATTTATTTCGTTTATGGGAAATCTGTACATTACATGCAGAGTTACATCACGTTTTTCAAATACGCGGCTATTTCATTGTAAAATATTCCACGCGTTCTAATGATTAACATCCACAATAGTTGTAATTCGTTTTCGCCAATGTTTCCTATCCATATAAAATTCCAAACATTTAATTCATTTTTCACTTATACAAAATGGGAAAACATTCACCATACTTAAAATTAATTTTGAAAACGAAATTGCCTTTATCATGTAAGTCTATATTTCATATGCCTGTAATGTTTGATTTATACGGATTTTTGGGGGATGTACACATTTGCTGACTGTTACATCTTAATCACTCAAAAAAAAACTGCAGCAGTGAATTTGGTAAAAATGAAGAAATTCTGGAAAAAAATATTCAGCAAATAATGAAATAATATTGTATTTTTTAAAGTTCTTTGTTCTATTTAATGAATCATATATATTGAAAATTGACGTGTTTCAGCTATTCATTTTACATTATGGTTGATAATGCTTTATATTTAGAAACCATTTCTTTCAAATTACATTAAAGTATATGATAAATTCCGAAAAATTAGACATGTGATGCTATTAGTAGGAATTATACATATACATGCTTTCATTAATACACTATTATTACTTATCTTTGAATTTCTTTTTGGTTTATATGTATTTTTGGGGTTGTACACGTTTGTAGACTGGTACATCTTTTGTTGATTTTGTAAATTTTTTCAATTTTATTTGGTTTAGGACTCTTGTGGGGCTTTATACATTACATGGGTTTTCCACTTTCCACTGCCTTTTCAAGTTTGCACATCGTTTTCAACTTATTTTGGGTTATGGATCTTGCATGGCTGTATACATTACATGGCTTTTCTGCTTTTGTAGCTTTAATGCACGAATTCCATAATCACCGTCTTGTAGTTGATGTCATTTCACCTGTATTCTGTAGTTGCCATAGAATGAGAATACGTTTTTCAGGTGATTCACCATTTTTGTAGTTCTCACTTGATTCCCCATCACTGGATATGATTTCTGATTGTTAAATTAGTCAAAACTCTGTGTTGAGATCGACTTCTAAATTACAAATGCTTGTAAATAGTGTATTATTCATACAGGCGCATGGTATTTAGAATACGGATCACTAAGATTTTAAGAAAATTACGAAATAATAATTTTTAGGTGAAAAACAACGTCTGTGAAATCGCTTAACCCAGGTATAAACTCTGCTATGACTTGAAAAATTTAATACATATTCAGTTAATATCATCTTAATGGTACAACAAAGTGAAAGCAATGTGTATAATTTATAGTTTCAGTAAGCTACTAGTTAAAAAATAGACAATTTAAAATGCATGTGATTAAACAAAATATTCAATGTAGCAAAAATCATTATGTATAATTTAGTTTGAAGTGCTAATTTAAAAACATACTCGATTAAACGTTAAATATTATATTATAGATGGGTTATGAAAACCAAAGTATCACCATACCTTGTTATTTGTGTGTAGATGCATTTGAAACCAAAATGCATTGCTTTCAATCATTGAGTTTTTGAGATTGCCTTCTAAAAGTACAAATGCTTGTAAATAGTGTATTATTCACATGTAAAAAATATAGGCGCATGGTATTTTAAAAATGGATAGCTAAGAATTTTGCGAAAATTGCAAACTAATATTTTGTAAGCATAGGAGCTCTACAATATCACCCAAATTCCAAGTGTTAGGTCGAATATTGCTAAAAAAAATACAAATTTTAATACATGCTCAATAAAAATGGAAGAGTTAGAGACGAGAAATATTAAAAACACGTGAAATATTGCAAATTAGTACAAATGATGAAAGCAAAAACATTAAATTCGGGGGATCAAAGGCATACAATGTTTCTATGTGTAGACGTATTTCAAGATCTAAACCAAAGCGCCAGCTTTACGTGTATTTTGAGATTGAAATCAATGCAAAGTATCAGCTCACCAGCGCTAATAATTCAGCTTACATCACTGCCATCATTTCATTTTAGATTGTTGACTATGACACCATGAAAATATATGAATTTGAAAAGTCAAGTTGATAGTAATTGATTTAGACAAGTACTATTTAACGCCATGTTACTCAAGATAGCAAAAAAGCATAAAATCACTTAAAAACTCTTCAATTATTGATTGAAATTTAATAAATGCTCAAGGAATAAAATCACCCTAGCACTGTCATGTAAATTGTGAGTGTTGAATAAAAACCCAAATTTAAATGCATATTCAGTAAAATTCAACAATAAATGTATTTGATTTTCGATTCTCACACTTCTGCATGAAGGCGGTGATAAAATAGAGACTATCAAATGCCATTGTACCCTCTAAGAGACGTTAACATGTAAATTCTAAAATTATTTTTGTTGAAATTGTAAGAGCAATTTCAACAAAAAGGGTTTGCCACAGTTAGCAATTGATTGACAGCTGCTAATTGATGAGTCATAACCCGTGGTTATTATTATTAGGGGATTGCATTAAATCCAATCAAGTCTATGATGTATCATAATATTTGAAGAATTATTTGTCATGTATATTGGTAGTTTACATAAGTGTTTAATAAAGGTCTTGACAATTAGCATAATTGCTAAAATTTCTCTAAGTATTGTTAAGAAATTAGTTAGTTTGTATGGAAATTGTATCATATTTTGAAATATGGAGGCGTATTTGCTTCAAGAGAAAATACAAGTAACATTAAATACATAATTTTATAAGTATTTACCTTTGAAACTGATAAAAAAGTGTGTGAACAGTGTATTAGGGAATAAAACACAATACAAAACGAGATTTATAAGTTCAAATGATAATTAAGGGGTAGATACACTCTCATCTTTTGTTCTTTCACACTTCAATATATCAATGATGGTACACTATTTTGATTGGTTTAGACATGGAAGCTCAGTGATAAATCTTCGTTAATTTGAACTTTATTCACTCTTTGGCTATCAAGAATGGTGAGAAAAGCCGCATGTACCAAACAAGTTCAAAAAACTACGAGGTTGTCTAAACCCAGAGAATGTGGGCATTTTTCAAAGGCGAGAAGAAAAGACAGCAAAGGACGTGCATCTGACGTGCAATGTTTGGTAAAGACAGAGGAGAAATTATCATGTCCTGTAATAGTCAGTGAACTAAATTGAGTTTCTGAAGAACCTCATCTACAATATATTCTGATTTATGAACTCCAAATTGTTGTATGGTTTACAATTCATAATGGGTATCAAACTCAAACAAAATATGAGTAGTAATGGCCGCGACAACCCCGTGGCACAAATGACCTTTTGACCTTGGCGGAGATGTCTGGCGGGGCTATGATGTAATTGTGTGCTTTGGCCGTCTGTATATCTCTGACGTCATTAGAATATATTGGTTTTTGTTGTAATATTTGTTGGCCAACAATTTTCTTTGCAGTCTATTGTTTAAAATGTAACCAATTTTTTTACTTGCTTATTTACATGGCCTAACTTAGTTTACATGTTTTATTTTATTGTATATACATGCTTTTTGTTAATGTACGTGACTTGCTTATTTATGTGGTCTAACTTAGTTTACATGTTTACTTTACATACTTGTAAATATACATCACACATTAATTTATTTTGCATGTTTTACTTTACATACTTGTAAATATACATCACACATTAATTTATTTTGCATGTTTTACTTTACATACTTGTTAATATACATCACATAAGTAGTAAAGAAAGGCAGGGTTGTGTATATACGGGTTTCTAATAATGATCAGTTTTCAATAACTTTTTACTCTTTTCTATTGATTTTGATAAGAAAAAAGGCGTTTTTTAGAAATTCTGGATTTGGCAGCAAGGCAGTAAAAAAACTACGGCCATACCTGTATAAATAATTATTCAATTATATCCCCTTTTTAACTATGTACCAATATGTTTTCGAGCAATTTTTTGCATTTTCCGAAGTTGTTCAGAATTTTTACATGAAATTCAGTGCTTTTACTAAATTCTGTAAGGATGGTTTTGAAAAAAAATTTGGAAAAAGTGGAAGCACTGCTTCCACAAAATTCTGTAAGGAGGGGACATAGTTTTGAAAATAAATTTAAAAAAGTGGAAGCACTGCTTAAACAAAATAAATATAAATTATAGACACCAATTTATATAGAAGCATAGAAAGTCTTTACGAAGTCCATAATATTGAGAAATACACTTCCCAATTTGCCATGAAGAATCTTTGGGGAAGCGTTGTTCTTAAAAGTTCTTCTTTTACCGTAGCTAATTGGTAAAATTTAATAAGAAACATAATTGATTTTGTAGAAAGTTGAATGTCTTTCAATTTTAACAGTCTTG
>CABFPE010000077.1:579542-592103 GCA_900660155.1 Hofstenia miamia
TGATCCTGTAAAGGCCCCATAAAAGACACAGAATAAAATTGCAAATCATTTCACTGATGGTCGTCATCAGAATATATCAGCAATATATATTTCACAATCATATTACAATGTTCCAAAGAAAATAAGGACATATTGCACACACATGGTTTTATACACTCCTGTTGATAATCGTGATAAAAATTCAATTGCTAAGGATAATTCTTTTAATCCAGACCTTTTTGAAAGCTTGTCTAACTATGACTATGACATATATATATGATCATTATAAGCAAAGTGTATAATAAATTACATTTTTGTCTTGTCTTAAACACGTATGTGGGTTTTACCACGTATGTTTATTAAATATTAGAAATTGCGAGTTTTTGCATAAACTAGTTCTGAAAAATTATTTTGCATTATTACTGAAATAAGTCATTACACTTCTAACGAGTATTATTATCTCTCTGATTCAAACATTTGTTATTTTACAGGTTGAAGATTGCACAATGCTAACTTCATCACTCAGAGCCATAGTGTAATGCATGCTTTTATATTTAGCACAAATTATACACAATTGATGAACATATAGTATATTCATTCCTTTGCATAGTATATCTTTGATTAATATTAATGCATGTTGAAATATACGTCTATACAAAATATATAATGTTAGACCCAAGTGTTGGGTTTTACATCTATGAATTATTTTCCTTAATACAGTGTTGCATAATTAAAAACATTGTTACAATGAACATGTCATAACTATATTAACAGAAGCAAATACATCAGTTTGCCTAAAAANCCCAAATTCTAGAAATCAAAAATAAAAACTTTGTCAAAAAATTATTATGCTTAAATTAATATTGTCAAAAACATTTATTGTTTTCAATTATATCACTTTGCCCAAATCATGGCAATCAAAAATAAAAACTTCGTCAAAAATTTAATTTGCACAATTTAATTTTGCCAAAAATATTTCGTCACTAGATGGCGTCCAATCAAATCACTTCATTTCCACATGGCAAATAGCCACAGGTGTTACGAGAACTTCAGGGTGTCCCATAGGGACGGGGTCTCCCCGTCTATAACTACTACTAAACCATTAAAATGAAGTGATAGATCACAGTATAAAACACATGACAATTAAAAGTTTAAACAAATTCAATTAAAAATGTGTATTAAGAAACAAAGGACGTTTCTATTTATGATAAAGTATATAATTCATTTAACATCAGACAGCAAATTCACAGCAATTCATTAAAATAAAATTGATTACATTTTGAAAGAAATATCTGTAAAACAAACTAGAGATAATATTGCAAAAAAGCATTAAGAAGCAAAACAATATCTATGATTTAATTAAACAAATAGCTGTGTATATTCATGCATGTAGAAAGTTGCATGCTTTCATAGACAATGTCAACATTACGTGGTTTTATCTATATCCCATTGTTCAAATGTCAAAATGTAACAAATTTTAAAAATGGGACAACCATGTAAAATTCCATTATGCTGCTGTGTGTACAAAGTTGCACTTCTTAACAGACAACGTTAACATTGCGTAATTTTTTATCTATACCTTATTGTTCAAATGTCAAAATGTATCCAATCATATAGATTATTATATTTCAAACATGAAATTCAAAATAACTTTAAAAATTATCACGATTAAATAAACACTTTCAAATCATATATAACTAGAATTTTTTCATAAGTTGGAAAACAATGTCAATTATTATTACATGTTTTTCCCAATTTTTACAACTATGTAAATGAAAGATGCTACAAAACTAAAATGTTAATAAAGTAAAACGATTTATCAATCACCGTCTCTGGTACAAATGAAATAAATACTTTTTCAATACGTTTTCCTTGTCGAATTCAAGAATAAAATATTTGCAAGTAGAAATTTTAGTGTCAGATGTACTAAAACCCATAGGAATACATCAAAAACTGGAGCTAAATCTGGAAATAAAATACATATTTTAGACTCTCAAATAGTGGAAAAATACTTGGAAGCTCAAAATGTATTGGTATTATCTCTTATGCTATGCTTTAGAAACTCTAACAAGGCTGGATATTGTTTCAAAAAATCTCTACATGACTTTAAAAAAATTAATGGGGAAATTGAGTTAAAATGTGGTTTTCCTAATTGTATATTGTGAGATATAAATTTTATATTTGAATACAATGAGTAAATCGCCTTGAAGAAGTATTTATTTCATTTTATCAATTTCTGATAATTGTAATTTAAGCTATTTATTTCTATATTTAGAAAATGTTCCTAGATTGTTTTAATTCCTAATGTACAAAATGTAGTTTAAATCATTAAACAATTGCTGTTGTGTTTTTATAATCTCATAAACAATTACAAGTATATATTAATTAGATGAATAATTTTAAGTACTATACATATGCTTAAATTTATTTTATATAGATTTGATATTCATCTTCAATTTAAAATTTTGCTTCTTTTCACTTGAAGTTATATATTTTGTAGAATTACTTTAATAACCATAATCATTTTTCAATTTCATGAGTGCTTAATGCTATTTTGCAAACTGTGTATGAGTATGTGTTTTGTAAAATCAAAAAATTTAATCAGTTTTGCATAAATGTATTTTTTATGAAAATGTGTTAGTCTTTTCATAATTAAAAATGTTTTGCAAGTTTCATTATATCTAATTGATTTGTTTTTGAAATGACGTTATGTATTCATTTGCGATTATCAAAAATTACTCATTGACTGAAGAAAAATGTGAATGTTAACACTTTTAACATTGTAAAGCTGTGTATAATATTGAAAGCATTTTGTATTTAGCTTAGAAATGTGGAGTTTCATTTTCCACTTTGTAGATCAATACATAAATGCACACATTAGGAATAATGTTAGCAATGATTATTATATCCCTTTAAAAACTCGATTTAAGAAACATGTGGTAAATTCCTAATGTTTAAAATTTATAAGTTTTTAAAGATATTATTGTTCAAAAAGGCAAAACCAAATCACAAAAAAACACAAACATGAAAAGAAAATATCCCAAAGGCAAGTAATACTGTCCCAAAGGGCAAAAACAAATCACAAAAAATTCAAAATGGAAAAAAAATATCTTAAAGGCAAGTAATAATGTTGCCAAAAGCCAAAAACCAATCACAAAAAAACACAAAAAGGAAAAGAAAATATACCAAAGCAAATAATATTGTGCCAAAAGACAAAACAAATTACAAAACAACACAAAAAGGGAAAGAAAATATCCCAAAGGCAAGTAACATTGTGCCAAAAGGCAAAACAAATCACAAAAAAACACAAAAAGGAAAAGAAATTATCCCAAAGGCAAGTAATATTGTGCTAAAAGGCAGAAACAAATCACAAAAAATACAAAGAGAAAAAGCAAGCATGTAAACTCAAAGAAAGAAAAAATGTCGGAAAAGAAATGTAAGTCCAAACATGGAAAAATATTGGAAAAGAAATGTAAGTCACAAACGTGGAAAAACCATAGACTTTGTAAACTCAAAGAAAGGAAAACGTCAGAAAAAATGTAAGTTGAAATGCTTTATATATATGACATCAATAAATGTTAATAACCAACGTACGACACTAATAACATATCAACAATTTTGAAACGTTTCATATAAAAATTTTTACTTGCAAATATTTTATTCTTGAATTCGACAAGAAAAACGTTTTGAAAAAGTATTTATTTCATTTGTACCAGAAACGGTGATTGATAAACCGTTTTACTTTATTAACATTTTAGTTTTGTAGCATCTTTCATTTACATAATTGTAAAAATTGGGAAAAACATGTAATAATAATTGACATTGTTTTCCAACTTATGAAAAAATTCTAGTTTTATATGATTTGAAAGTGTTTATTTAATCGTGATAATTTTTAAAGTTATTTTGAATTTCATGTTTGAAATATAATAATCTATATGATTGGATACATTTTGAAATTTGAACAATAAGGTATAGATAAAAAATTACGCAATGTTAACATTGTCTGTTAAGGAGTGCAACTTTGTGCACACAGCAGCATAATGGAATTTTACATGGTTGTCCCATTTTTATTATTTGTTACATTTTGACATTTGAACAATGGGATATAGATAAAACCACGTAATGTTGACATTGTCTATGAAAGCATGCAACTTTCTACATGTATGAATATACACAGCCAGTATAATGGAATTTCACATTGATGAAAGAACTACCCTGAAAGTTTTCAAACATTTTGGTAAGCTATTTGTTTAATTAAATCATAGATATTGTTTTGCTTCTTAATGCTTTTTTGCAATATTATCTCTAGTTAGTTTTACAGATATTTCTTTCAAAATGTAATCAATTTTATTTTAATGAATTGCTGGGAATTTGCTGTCCGATGTTAAATGAATTATATACTTTATCATAAATAGAAACGTCCTTTGTTTCTTAATACACATTTTTAATTGAATTTGTTTAAACTTTTAATTGTCATGTGTTTTATACTGTGATCTATCACTTCATTTGACTTGTTTATTAATCATTAATTTAGATACTACNATTTGAACAATAAGGTATAGATAAAAAATTACGCAATGTTAACATTGTCTGTTAAGGAGTGCAACTTTTTGCACACAGCAGCATAATGGAATTTTACATGGTTGTCCCATTTTTATTATTTGTTACATTTTGACATTTGAACAATGGGATATAGATAAAACCACGTAATGTTGACATTGTCTATGAAAGCATGCAACTTTCTACATGTATGAATATACACAGCCAGTATAATGGAATTTCACATTGATGAAAGAACTACCCTGAAAGTTTTCAAACATTTTGGTAAGCTATTTGTTTAATTAAATCATAGATATTGTTTTGCTTCTTAATGCTTTTTTGCAATATTATCTCTAGTTAGTTTTACAGATATTTCTTTCAAAATGTAATCAATTTTATTTTAATGAATTGCTGGGAATTTGCTGTCCGATGTTAAATGAATTATATACTTTATCATAAATAGAAACGTCCTTTGTTTCTTAATACACATTTTTAATTGAATTTGTTTAAACTTTTAATTGTCATGTGTTTTATACTGTGATCTATCACTTCATTTGACTTGTTTATTAATCATTAATTTAGATACTACCATGTGAAATTCATAACATGCAAATACATATTGCATTTGTTTCCTACAGCATTCCCTCAAAAACAATGATGATAAACTAACACAATAGACACATTAATAGTGTGATATCATTTTAAGCAAGGTGTAGAATAAATTATATTTAAATTGCAGGTTTTTGCATAAACTAGTTTTTGGTTTTTTCCAAAAAAAATTAATTTGTTTTATTACCAAAATAGAGCAATACACTTTTTAATAAGTATTATTATCTCTCTGATTCAAACATTTGTTATTAGGTTTTACTGAATAAAAAAGGAAGTATGTAAAGTAAAACATGCAAACTAAATTAATGTGTGATGTATATTAACAAGTATGTAAAGTAAAACATGCAAACTAAATTAATGTGTGATGTATATTAACAAGTATGTAAAGTAAAACATGCAAACTAAATTAATGTGTGATTTATATTAACAAGTATGTAAAGTAAAACATGCAAACTAAATAAATGTGTGATGTATATTAACAAGTAAAAAATTGTTTAAATTATAAACAATAGACTGTAAACAAATATTACAATGAAAACCAATATATTGCATCATGTGACAGATACACAGATGGCCAAAGTACACAATTACATCATAACCACACAACACATCCCCACCCAGGTCAAAAGATCATTTGTGCCACAGGGTTGCTGCAGCCATTACTACTAATATGGCCCCATGGCAAAAATTATTTTGCAAAACAGAAATTGCTTTTCCCTTCCTAAGTGAGCTGGAACCAAATTCAAAATATTAATTGGACTTAAAGTTCTTTGATGTCAGAATAAACCTCTGATACATTTTGGGTGTTAACCAAGTATTGTGTTGAAATTTATCATGTAATTTTTCCTTGTATATATTTTTGCATAAATAATTGATTTTTAGCTAGAACCTCTGAAAATAAGAGATGGTGTTACAAAGTAATATAAAATATATTGGGTAGGTTGCCAAAGCATTGGCAAGCATAAATTATTTTTTAAAACTACCCATTTTCAATGTACTTCAATCTTAGAAATATATGCATAATTTCAACAAAGCTTATTAGCACATAGAAATGTTGATAATTCCATTGTTTTAATTAGCACAATGTGTTTTTAATGCACTAGTCAGTGTTGCATAGAATTTAATTGTGAACGATGGTTTCTCCTTTACTTGGTAAGTCGTTTTTATATTTTGAAATGTGTTGCTCTATAGTCTGTTGCCTTTTGATGTTAAGCATTGCTCTTATGTACCAACTATGCCAATGTACTCTACACAGATATAAACCAACAATTTCTCATGAAATTCCAAGTGCAACTAAATTGGGCTATTAAAGTAGCAGTAAATAATCATAGGTTTAATAAGAATAATGAATATAGAAAAATTTCAAAATTATTTTTACATCCGCAATGTTACATCCATATAAATGTCTTAAAGACATTCTTCAAAATAGTTAACAATACTTTCCCATACTACAAAAATGACTTTCTTGCTGCAAAATTAGTCAATAAACAAAATAAAAGAACACACATAATTCAACCTATTAGGTAGAAGAAACGAATAATGAAAAATTCATTTCTAAACACAGCTATAAATATATGGAATGAATTACCAACATATATTAAACAAATAAGTAAATTAAAAAACTTTAAAATGAATATTAAAAAATATTTTTGCACTTATAATATAAAAAAACTGAAATGGCGAGGTTATAAATTTTATAATCCTGATTACTCTATTAATAGAAACTAACAATCGCCATAGCCCAAGTTAACCACTTTTTATTTGTAAATAGTCATTGTTTTCTTTTCTTTGTTTAATTTTGTATTACTTTCTTGACGCTTTCAGAATTTGTTATCAGTATTTCTATTTATTGTTAAAACAATTTCTGAATATAGATTTTTCTTTCTTTCTTTCTTTCAATGCAAAGTTTACTTTTTGAAAAAATTGTTCGTGTTCAAATTTAACCGTTATGCCTAAAATTCTTAAGGTGATTTGAATAATGGTATAACAAATTCATAAAAAGATTGTACATCCGTTATTTTTTTCTAAGTTCACATTTACATGGCATAAATAGGAGCAATGCGCTTACAATTTGTTACTAAATTTGAAAATAAAAAACAATGTAATGTTTAGATCTCTTCTATCAATAGAAAACTTGGAAATTTTGGGAGGTTGAATTTTTATGTCCCACACATGTTATATTGTACACATAACACACAACTGCAAGCCTGCAGGACTCCCTAGAGAAATAATAAAATTGTTTATTTTTAAAAAAAATCCAGCCGCCAAACATCCGAATATTAAGTGATTTGATGCAAGTCGTTTCATCCTCTCCAAGTTCGCATTAAAAACGTTTTTCCTGTAAGTAGTGAATGCAGTAATTGATACTTGAATTTGACAGGTTCGAAACTAGTGCCATGTCTAATTAAATTTTGAATCGCATAATCTATTACAACTCCATCAATGTGGAAAATTCGGACCATAAAACTACGAATTAAAATTTAGCTAAGATACGATTGATTAGGTTACATTAAGACTATGCACATGTCTAGTTAAAAATAGTGTAAAGTAATTAAAAATATATAATTAGCTTTGAATCTACTAATTAGCTGATTATAGCATCTTGGTTTTTTAAGACAATATATCGGTATCCAAAAGTTTGTTTTTAAATAAGAAAATATATATATCACAAACAGTCAAATTTTACATATATCTCATGCGATAATAGAATTTCATATTTTAAGACGATTTCACTTCACAAAATTTGTGCATTAAATTGCAAAAACATCATCAAGAGATTGCTAAATCGGGTTTGGTACGCCAGTATTTTTTACACTAGTTATTGAGGAAAGCGAAAATAATAAATAGAAAATCTCTAGGATAAGTTTGTGCTCACATTTGACATTTATAAATAAATGCATTTTGCACAAACATATAATAAATCATTGCTCTGAGGTGACAAGAAACAAAGATACGGATAAATATATTTCACAGAATTAAAAAAGTGTATGTAGCTTTCTATGTCAATAACTAATTACAAATAAAAAAATCACTAGGGTCTGCTGCATTAGCAACAATGCGGATGGCGACTTGCAGATACCTAAATCTCGTTATAAGCATCGTACCACAGCTTGCCAGATTTCTTCAGTGAGCTAAAGGAAAGTTATAGTCGAAACAAAACATTTACATTGTTGATATATATTATTAGCAATACGGTGTCTATATTCAACATTGTAATTTCTATACTTCATGCTTCTTGTTACTTGCATATTTGTTGCGTCTTTATTTTAAGCCATTTGTTAAGTGAAGAAATTGCTTGACCGTTTAGATCTGCAAATCTTTTGTCCACTCAATATATAAAAACATTGGGAATAACCAAACAAAATAAATGGTCAGCATGTATAATCATACAATTTGTGACACGAATTGTGAGGACCTTAATAATTACAAAATATTAATCAATTTTATATATGATAATAAAGCAAATTACCCACGTTAGTCGTTAGTCACAGCAAAATAAACGATTTTGAGTAGCAACACGAAATAAGAACACAGGGAAAAAATTTATGTTGAAACCTTCAAAACAATCAGTGTCGCATTAACCATAAGGCAAACAAAGCAAATGCCTTAGAGCCAGCCAAAAATCCAGGGCAAAAGTTTAGGTCACAAAAAAATGGAGGAGGGAGCATTATTAATTTTATCGTCTCTCATAATGATATAGTCAAATGTGGTAATCATTACGCACTTCTTGTGGTGAAAGTAAGTCCGAAAGTCAACATTGAAGTTTTGTTAGTCGTTAAATTAAGCTGCTTTCTTTCTCAAAGGAAATCAAAGCAGCTTAAAAATATTTATTCTTAGCTATACAGGAGAACTACTACAAAATATGTGACAGTTGCATATTACGGTCTGCAATGCTTTTCTGGGTGTTAAATATTTTCCACTCTTTGTTGCCAGGTAGTGCTGAAGTGTTTTCAGAATTTATTGTTTTGTTGATTCATGTCTTTATTTGTGTTATACATTTCTTATTCTTTATTGTCATTGCACAAACTTTATCAAAGACTTATGTTGCATTTCTACTTTTCAGATTAATGTTGAGTTATGTCAAAACGTAGAGGTGGTTGGAAGCGAGCAAATTAATTAAAGAAGAAAAAAGCAATGAAGAAGTGCTCAAGAAAACACATAAAGTCACTTCAAATTTTCACTCTCGTGGACAAGAAAGCTACATATGTTGGTGCTTCTGCTACTGATAGTTCCCCCATCATCATCTCAGGTGGGTAGTGATCATGAGGAGGCTGTTGAAGCTGGACAAGCTCAAACTTTAGAAGACAGAGCTGATACAGCGTCAGGATCCATTCCAGATGATGTTGGGCTTTTTGGTGACATAACAAATCATGTGCGTAACATGTGCGTAACATGTGCATCAGCCTGGGAATAAGCCATTTTTGAAACTTGCCATACAATTATCCAGAAACAAAGTGAGTACTCTGGAGTAAATCGCTTCCTAAATTCGAGTGCTTTCAAACGGGTTTCGCCAAATGGTGATACCGTTGATCGTGATTGCCTTGTTTATTCTCCAGCCACGACCTGTGTCTTCTGCTTTCCCTTAATTCTGTTTTTATCTGACCGCTCACAGTTGTCTGACTCAGGATTTAAGGATTGTAAGAATATGGCCCAATACTTAAGAGCCCATGAAATCAGATCAAAGTACATAAAATCAGTTCTGACACTATGTCAAAGAGGTGTTACTGATGGGAGATTTTAAAGTCACGATATTTCTCAGTTTCAGTAGATTCTACTCCTGATATTACG
The DNA here is from genome assembly GCA_900660155.1 of Hofstenia miamia. Lineage (NCBI taxonomy): Eukaryota > Metazoa > Xenacoelomorpha > Acoela > Hofsteniidae > Hofstenia > Hofstenia miamia. Next base: position 589,458 of record CABFPE010000077.1, read on the forward strand.
CAGTGACCAGCTGACCATCATTCTTCGTTACATCAATATGATCGATTACCAGCCTGTGGAGCGTTTTCTGACACTTATCAATATCTCCAGTCACACAGGGCAGAATCTTGCTGACACTCTACTTCAGTACTCGTCAGATCAGGACATCGACTTCAAACATTGCCGTGGTCAGACATACAACAATGCAAGCAATATGTCTGGTAAATATAATGGTATGCAACAAATCTTAAAAAATAAGAACACTTTAGTGGATTACATTCTTTGTGCTTCCCACTCTTTGAAACTAGTTGGTCAGTCAGCTGTGGATTATTCTGTAAAAGCAGTTTTATTTTTTGACGTATTACAGCGCGTTTATGCATTCTTTGTAGCATCAACACATCGTTGGGGTGTCCTGATGACCCATTTTAAAATCAAAATGAATGCCTCGTTCTAAAATATCCGTCAGATACCCGGTGGTCTGCTTGAGCTGATGCTGCGGGAGCAGTCTTTAAGAGGTACCACCAATTTCAAAGTGCTCTTAAGGAGATCTCAGTGGATCCCAATCAAAATGGTATCACAAGGACTGAAGCGGGTTCATTGGCCACAAAGCATATGGATACCATTGAATTTACCCTTATGTGTCAACTTTGTAACGATATTCTGCAGCGGTTCAACATCAGTTCCAAGTTGCTGCAAAGTTCTACCATCGAGTTAACTCCCGCTATTGGTCTGCTGAAGACCTTGGCTACATTCTTCGATGAATGCTGAGAAAAGTTTGAGGTTCATGAGCAGCTAGCAAGTGACTGCCGCGGCAACAATACATATATATCTGAAAGTCGGAGACAACCAAAGCAAATTAATGATGGAAATGCTACAGATGCTGTGGAAGGGATGTCAGGTCAGCAAAAGTTTAAGGTCAATACCTTCTATGTCATCATCGGTCAGCTGAAAAATGCTTTGCAGAAACGTATTGAAGCTTATTTTTTTGTGCGGCAGAAGTTTGGTGTTCTGACTGAGCATGATTCCATGTCTGAGGAAGATATTGATGTTAAAGGATTGGTTACTGTGTATTAAAAAGATCTGTGTTCTGATTTTCCAGCAGAATTTCGACAATTTATGTCCTGGTATAATCAACAGAGACACAATGAAGAAGGTGAGGGATCAAGTGCTCAGGAGATGTTTCAAATTCTGCACATTTCTGCTGTGTATCCAACATTTCCAAATACTGAACTAGCACTGCGGATCTACTTATGTCTGATGGCAACCAATTGTTTAGGAGAACGCTCGCTTTCGCAACTCAAAAGAATTAAAGATGAAAACGATCGATAATGGGTCAAAAGCGTCGTGGTGTACTGACACTTCTTTGCATTGAAAGTGATTTGCTCAACAAGGTTAACTTCAAAAACCTAATTGACAATTTTGCAGTTGTAAAAGCGCGCAAAGTAACTTTGCCAAAGTTGTGTTAAATTGAAATGTTCTTCTTTTGGTCGATAAATACAAAATACCTATATTTTCAGGCCACTTGCTAAAAATATGCCTTAGGGCCAGCAAAGCCTTAATCCAGCACTGAAAACAATATAATAAATAGGAAGGTATGCTACCATTCACCCGAGTACATAGGAAAATGCGATTCTGCAATAACGTTGTGAACTGAGAGAGTTTGTATGAGGAGATGTGTTCCACAATATTTAGAAACTGCATGTTTCTGCGATTGAGTCTATTTTTTAAAATCTTTCTATAGCATTGAAGTCGGGAAACCTTGATGGCCAGTCAATAACTTGAAAGTTGAGGGCCACAAAAAATTCCTCATTGCCAAAGATGATTGTGTGGAAGCATTATCCGGTTAGAAATTTTTTGCATGCTGCATAATTGGAAATAAATATAGCTCTAGAGATTCAATGCATGACGGGGGCGTCACTACCTTAAAAAATGTGCGATTAGTGTACAATGCTCCCCAAACCACCCCCCACTTGACGACGAAGGGTTGCTTCTGAAGATCATGCCAGTAATATTTTGTGCCACCGTGCCTATCTAAATTCCAAATCTGACTCATATTAGTACTGCAAAATGCCACTCATCCAGCCTTGAAAGCCTCATTATAGGTGAATTTTCCACCAATTCTTATTTCTTACTGTTGAGTACGCGCAGAAATTTTGAGCAGACTTAGTTGTTCCGGAAGCTGCTCTGCATAAATTAGAGTGAATCGTAGTATTACTTGCGATTAAAATTGATTCGAAATTTTGAAAATAATTGATTCCATGTGTTGCCATTCCTTCTTGTTTTTAAAATCACTATTTTGCACATCTTACCTCAGTGCTTCGTCCGGTGTAATTGGTATGCAAAAATAATTTTACTGCAAGATAAAAAGCATAATTTGTACGGTATTCCAACAATTACATTTATCGTACTATATATAAATGGCTAGTAGTTTGTAACTAAAGTGTTTCTAATTCGTGTTATTAGTTTAAAATCCAAAATAGCAAAAGTTTAAGTTGTATCTGTGTAAAAATCAATAATAGTGTGCATATTCACAGTTTTAAAAACCCTTAGGGGTAATAAATTTTTACATGGACACTGTTCATCATCTACAGAAAATATAAAATACATTTCAATTTTTCCACAATATATATATATATATATATATATATATATAATCTTCATCGATAA
>CABFPE010000077.1:592181-640072 GCA_900660155.1 Hofstenia miamia
TATATATATATATATAATCTTCATCGATAAAAGTCGAATGTAAAATTTAATTGGGTTCAAAAGATCAAACAACATGCATTCATTGTAAAAGTCATCAGCCACAAGAACAACAGGACACAAAACCAAAACAATATTGTGAAAAATACATAGACTCACAAATATTCTTATTGAAGCCCGGAAATCACTCCATAAGTATTTCTAGTTTCATTAGCACTATTTGCAACAGGATATTTTTATCTGTTAAACTCAGAGAAGGGGTGGTTTCAGCCCCTCCTAATAAAAATGTTCCTCCTAAAGCTGTTTGTATGAAACTTTGTACATTATTAAAGCAATCGTTCCTCTACAGAATGAGATCATTATATAGGTGATGACGTCGTTGTTATGTTGATGACGTGACTATTTTCAATGATAGGTAACGAATAACTGTTGATTTTTGAAATGTTGGACATTTTCAATAGCTTCATGTGCGACTGGCAAATAGGATTATCATGTTTTTCAATGACATAGAGACCATTACAAAAATAAACAGTAAAACGTAGCAAGATCTCCTTAATATATTCAGAGTATTGAATTTAAACACCATTTTTTCATTACTAAACACCAAAAATCAATAATATAATTGCACAATGTATGCATTATACTGTCTCATGTTGATTTGTATAATTTTACTATGAAATATCCAAGATTTAAAGTCCCCCTAAATATTTTGCAACACTATTGTTTTAATTCGGCGTGCTGTTAATCGAGTTATCTTTGGTCATATCACTAATGAATATATACACTTTGATTTAGAATGTAATAAAATTTCTCGAAAATACACGAACCTACATAAAAAATAATATTGCTGAACACTTTCTGCGAACTAACTTGACAAGAATGTGTTGGCACTAACAAACTTAGGAGGCCGAATATAAAGCACAAAAACTGAGAACACACTTCAAATAACAAATTTCAATTTTAGCAAATCGCGACACTAGTCCATGTATGCCATTCAATGGAATTANCACTAACAAACTTAGGAGGCCGAATATAAAGCACAAAAACTGAGAACACAATTCAAATAACAAATTTCAATTTTAGCAAATCACAACACTAGTCCATGTATGCCATTCAATGGAATTAATCCAAGATCACTCTCAATATCAACACATACAAAAACCAAAACGGATTTTATTCCTAATTTCCCTTAAATATCTCAATTCACTTCAAAGACAACATGAGATCATGCGGATGTATAACCACTTACAGGTAGATGTCGATAAATCCCTGCAAAAGAGTTTTCTTAGTGTAGTTAATACCATGCTTTTCACAGAGTTCCTTTACTAAAGGAGCAACTTTGTAATAGTTGTGACGTGGCATAGTTGGGAAGAGATGGTGCTCAATTTGGTAGTTCAAATGTCCAGTAAACCAATCATTAAACCATCCGCCTTCAATGTTACACGTAGCATCCAACTAAAAAAAAATACAAATAATTTCAATTATAGTTGAATTTATAATAACTAGTGTCACACTACTTTAGAAAAAATACAAAATGACATTACGTGTTTTAACAATAAATTCTATTGCATACATGTATGCTGTGTTCTTTATACATCATCTCAAGGAAAGTTAATGTATATACTAACATTTAGCAAAAATGTTACATTCAATAGATAAATTCCTTACTGATGATTTCAAAAAATGCATGAAACTTCAAATAATGAATGATACATACCTGAAAATTGTGATAACATTTTCCTACAATGGTTGCTATTAAAAGTAGATAGAATGCTTAAATTATCTTGTCTATAATATTTTTCTGAATTGCAAGACTACATAAGAATGTCCAGTTGAAAGTTTGATTTAGAATATTTTGAAGGGGAAGAGACAAAACTAAGTATGAAGAGTCTACAATATAACCTACAAACCCGCTTAAATCAGTTAGTAGTGTTCACGTTCACAGTGGTGGGTTAGGAATTTCCTATACCTGTATCCGAAGAAGCCTTACCCGTATACCTAAAAATTTTATTCGTACCCGCAGCAATACCTGTGGGTTCTTTTTATACTAACCAATGTGCAATAGAATTCAGAAAATATTCAATACAGCAGGAAAAAAATAATAAATGAAAAGGAAAGTATGTGAGATCTTTGGGCATCTTATAACTTAAAAGCAATAAAATAATTTGTATCGCACAGTTAACAAATAGTTGTTCTTGCTTGGCTGAGTCATTGTAAAAGTTAAAATAATAAAATGAAATCATCTTTGTAAGGTTAAACAATTTAGACTAGGAACATGAAATGCGTTAGGAAATGGGCATCAGAGCGATTGGATCTCTAATTAAATAAAAAAATTACATCCAGTGCATGAATAATATCTAATACCCCAAATGAAATAATGAATTTACACTTGAAACATGTCAAATGCACTCTTCAGTTATTTAAAGAGAAATTTGAATGCAATTTCAGTCTCTGTGAATTTGGTTTACAGACACTATATTTTAGAACAAAGCCAAGGGTGGTTAATTAACTGTACATAGCAGCAGTTAATGCACCATTAAACATGGAAATGTCCATTTTGACATAAAACCTATTCTTCATTTGTGATCATTGTTAGATATGAAAAACTTTTAATAATCAGGAACTCAAAAGTTTTTTGCAAAATTACAAAAAAAATATTCAATTAATTTTGGAGATGGCTTAATGTCCATTTATTTACGATACTCTAGGGTAGAACCAGAAACGGTCATTAACAAGGCATACGAACATAAAAATACTACACCATTTCCACGTGACATTTGGAAATTATGAACCTGCCATTAGAAATAATAATTTTAGAATTAGAAATCAAAAATTACAATCAGAAATAATCAATTAACATCTAGAAATAAAAAAATAGATTTTGAATTTAAACTTCATCATTTAGAAATGTAACTGAACGATGTTTGACAAATTCGAAATGTTATTTTTAATTTCTAAATGTAAACTATGATTTTCTAAATGTCAGTTTAGGTTTCCAAATTAATATTGATGATTTCTACTAAATTATATATACTGAATTGAAATGGTGTAGTATTTGAGAAATGAACATACTAAATTACATCACAACAACAATGAATTACCAAAATAAGGTTCCTAATTGGTCTATTTAATACATTAATAGAGCTCATTTTTTATCAAAGCGTTTTAATGCACTTGAACTGGTGTTTTTAGAGTGTTGATATTTAAAACTTAGCGGCCAAAAATCTGTGATGATCATATTTATAATCTGATTTGGTTAAAAAAACTATAAATAAATTTTAAAATATATTAAAATATCTGTTTTATTATTTATATAAGTAATCCGTTTTGTTAGCTAGTAAAGTGGCATGATTTTTACTCTCACGTTTACCTTGGCCCGTTATTGCTGAGCGAATGTTTTCAAAAGCATCATTTTTATAAAAAAATTCAGAAAACTAGCTCCGTTGTAATGCGATTTGAAGGTTATTTCTGGCATTATAAAATCCAATTTTTGCCATTCTTTTCTGTTATTCAACAAAGTTTAGTAAGAAAGCAGAGAAATAAATCGGTTAAATAAATATATTCTATTTGCTGTTCAATGAACTTAAAAATATGGTCAACACTGTCGATAATTGACTTTTGGCACTGGTAGATTATTATTGCACTTGCGACGGGATTGTCACGAAACATATTCAAAAATTCATAGTTTGTGATATATATTTTATTTAGATTAAATTAAATATGTATTTGCCATTTTGTCAAAGATGATCAAATTTACCTGCAGATGCAACCACGTTTGACGAAGATCTCTATTATGCTTCATCGGAATATGATTCATCTGTGTAACCCAGGTGAACCAGAAGCTTTCCAAAAATCTCACAAACATGTAAAGACCAAAGGCGCCACCATATCCTAGAAAAGGACCGTAGCAGTAGAAATGGCGCATAAAAAACGTGATTGTGCAGAAGATGTCAATGAAGCATCGGTTTTTGATCACATGAACAATGTTTACATAGTGGAAGTAGATTGGCAGCAACAATGGAGGAAGCGTTATTAGGAAATAGTTGTGTTGGTAGTTGTAAGGCATAAAACCCCGCTTTTTCTTTCCCCACTAAAATCGTCCGTTAATCGAAAGTTGTATGAAAAATATTACATCACGCTAATGCAACAGTTTGTAGTAAGTTAGGATAATGTGCAATTTATTTCGGTTACTCCAAAATGGAGAGCATAGCATTCTCTGCTAAAGCTAGCGAAGCTCTTCTCACTCTTAGCAATTTTCAACATGAGTTATGGTCCTCTCATACCGCGAAAAAATGTAAATAAAACAAAACAGATTCAAACCAATCAATAGACAGAATAATAGAACAATTCATAAAAAACGATATATGTACACTAAAATTATGCAATTCTGGAAGCAATCTGCTATCAAGATCCAAAACCTTGAATCTTTCTTCCATAAGAATTATGGACTAGTGGAATCCTACAAAGTGATAAAAGTCCAAAAAGTACCCGTCATTATAAAAGTTGAGTCTGGCATAACTGTCGTGTGCAGTCGTTTCGTCTTTAATCATATTAATATTAATAATACCAGAACTTTAAGACATCTAATTGCGTTCACTATACTTAATGTCTTATAATTATAATACTACTCTAGTATCACATAAGATCTTACACTGATATATCATTCAGTCTTATCAAAAATTTAGATATGTGAAAGTTACAACGCATTTGAAGAAATTAATAAACTCAATCATAACAAACTGAATAAAAATAAACACTACTTAACAAACATGTAAATTTAATAAAATGTTTAACGCGTCTTCTATTATTTTATACCAATATTATTAGACAGGATATACAAGAACATAGTATTTGAGGAAAAAGTTGCACCTGCTCGTCATCTGTTCGTGATTTAGTAAATCTAAATCTATCATACAGGTGGATTGGACTAGGAAAAATTTTGCTTAGCCCACTCGTCGAAGCCCAGACTTGTCTGTGCGCTATCATGTGTTTGGAGTGATATAAGAAATAGATTATATCAAATTCACACACCAAAAACAAAAGTGGTTAGAGATATTATTAAGAATGTATAATTCTTTCCGCAAGAGCTGCAATCTATATCTTGAAAATACTGGAGGACACGTACGCTTGGATTTAAATTAATGATTTTATATTTGTTGTAAAATTTTTGCATATTTTAAATCGTTAGTTTTCGGTATAAGTGCCTTTAAATTGTCTCTGCTTAAAATAAGTAATTGTAAAGCATCACTGTATTATGCTAAATGTCCTGTACAAGAAAAATAAATATGTTTAATGGGTGCAAATTGGATGTTAAATAATAATTATTTATAAATTGTAAAATTTTTGCATATTTTAAATCGTTAGTTTTCGGTATAAGTGCCTTTAAATTGTCTCTGCTTAAAATAAGTAATTGTAAAGCATCACTGTATTATGCTAAATGTACAAGAAAAATAAATCTGTTTAATGGGTGCAAATTGGATGTTAAATAATGATTTATTATAAATTGTAAAATTTTTGCATATTTTAAATCGTTAGTTTTCGGTATAAGTGCCTTTAAATTGTCTCTGCTTAAAATAAGTAATTGTAAAGCATCACTGTATTATGCTAAATGTGCGCCTGTACAAGAAAAATAAATCTGTTTAATGGGTGCAAATTGGATGTTAAATAATGATTTATTATAAATCGTATAAACACCGTGTCGCTTCATGCAATTCTATCACAATGTAACGAAACAATCATACATGTTATGACTCATAGCAAATGCCTCTATTAACACGAAGTTCGTTGCTTACCTAATTGAAACGTAGTTTTGCAATGAAAATAGGTAAAACATTTTGATTCTTTCACAATAGAATCTTCACAGGTATTACACTTAATAACGCCAGCAAACAAATTTGCGTGTATCATCGTCAACGTCCAAAATAAATAAAAAATGAAAATATTTCAAACTTACTTCTACTGGAAAGACGGAACCAAAAAGCATAAAATATGGCATTGTAATATCAGGATCTTTAACAGCTACATTAGGTTTCGCATGGTGGCGAAAATGACGGTAATTCCACCAATTAGAAGAAGCGGCCTACAATAAAATACATTAAAAAAATGTTTAAAGTTTGTTGACTGTTAGCAGCTAGGATTTCAACAAAGAATTTGTTTATGAGAACATTGCAATCTTATGCTAATTAAAGTACCTTTATATGTCCAATAACAAAGTGATGCATGGCATGGTTCAAACTAGAAGATGGAAACACAGATAAATGCCCGTAATCATGTTGATTCCAGCCAGCTTGCGCCTAAAAAGAAATTGACAAACATAAAGAAGAATGTGAGAAACCTGAAGAGTTGTTAACAGACAGCTAACAATAATATATGTTGGCCAAGACACTCCAAAATAATAAAATATCGCCAACGACATTGCTTCCAAGGCAAATAAATGAGCCAGAAAAAGGATATAAAACAACGGATTCGGTTTTAATAATCCCTTAGTTTCTATCAGATCACGTAACTTCCGAAAATCGACTTGATCTTCAGTCTAAACAAATCTCTAAGAAATTCGATAGATTTGCAAATTCTACATATTATACATTTTAAAACAAAAACATTGTGTAGAAGCACGATTAAAAAATGAGACTACCAACAGAGAACGTCACAACACCATCAGAGCTAGGAGAGAGGGAATTCGAGAATGCTTTAAAATCAAATGGATCAAGGTCCAGATTGCAAGTTAGTAAACGATTGAACATGAGGAAATCACAGGCATGAATGTGAAGAGACAGCGGGGAATTTGAAGCAGAGCTTCTTTTTATGGTAAGGACAAATCCATTTGATAGCACGTTTCTGGAAACGTTCCAAGGAGTGGAACAAGGCACGAGAGGGCCACCAACAGGGAGAATTATAGAGAAGAAAAACACACGAAATGGACTTGAATAAATAGAGCTTCACGGCAGATGAAGTATTAATGGGAACACTACGAAAGATGGCAAAGGGGGCGGAATTAGCTTTACGGGGACGAAAGGACACATGTCCAGTCTAATCTAATTTGGCAGCAAGTTGAATTCCAAGATGAGTACGATGAGGAGACAATTTCACTGGGGCAGGCAGACCTCTTTGACATTTATAACTCAATTACATTCTGTTCAAGAAATGAGTTTCAATATAAATGTGAAAGCAAAGCACATAAAACAAATGCTATCCTTGGAAAAGTTTCTTAAGTTGTATGTGCTTCAGCGGCCTCAGTGATGGCCATTTAAAAAACGTTTATATTGAATTTTAAATTGATATAAATCTAAAAATAGTTCCAATTTAAGTGAATATTTATAATTTACATTAAAACAAAATAAGTCTAATCAAGGGCACACTTAATATTAAATTAGTGTCCTTGGTCTAACAAATCAATATGTTGGCTTCCATGGAAATTTAATTCGGTCAATAAGAGAAAAATTGACTCGAATTCATTTACAACAATGACTTAAAAGAAATTCATGACTAAATTAAGAAGCGAATAGCTTACATTGAAGTAAATATTAAACTAAGAAAAAAACCTAGTTTCCTATAACAGCTACTTTGGTTTAGCAGCCTAATGATCTATCACAATATAAATTTGTGTAGTATAGCAAATATTTATGAAGTAGTTCAAAAATTAGTATTGTTTTGGAATTGGGTCGTGTCTGAAAAATGAATCAAGTCGGCACAGGCCAGGCTCGTGACAAATACACATCTGAAAATTATTTTTACAAGAACAACTAATATTTTTGTATAATTAATCCATAAGAAAGAAAATTTTTAAAGGTATAAATAAAAATTTTTTAAATGCTCGTAACCTTCGAAATAATGAATATATCTCACGAACTTTATGCTGTATTATTATAAATATTAAGTATGCAAAAATGTGATGTTTTTTGAAAACGCCTGATATTTCATTGAAAATTTAATACTTTCACATAATCCAGGCTATTCCTTTATATCACAGATCCTCATCATGGTCCATGTTGCAAGAATCTCAATTTATTACTTTTAAGCAGAACCGATTCGAACTACTAAAGACAATTAAAAACATTAAAATCCATTAATAGAAGAATGAAAGGTTGCTTGCAAAATGAGTGAGTTTGACGTAACTCTTCAGTGGTTAATTATGGCCCTTCAATTCTCGCAGCAACAATTTGTTGAAAAAGCCCATTTGAGCCATGCCCAATCAAAGCGGACGAATTAGGCGAGCTGATTGCAATACTGCCATAATTTGTCAATAACCAAGAAATTCTAAATGTCTTAACCCTTTAATGCTACTGCTGCTCCAGAACAAAAAATATATTTTTTACCTATCATTTTGGAATATTTTGTATGTAGATACATCGAGAATAGTTTTTTAATCTATTAACTGTCATTACTGGCACCCCACTTATCTTGAAAATAAGGTGTTCCGTGATTTTAAGAAGCAGGTGTATATAAATAATATTCAAATGTATATAAAAAATTCAAGTTTATTGTTAATGCTGAATACAAAATATAGTGAAGCAATACCAATAATATCCAAAAAATTGAAAGTTTTATATTAATTTGCATGAAACAACTATCATACTGCTGTACGCAAACATATACCATCGAAGGCTATTCTGGATCATAAGTACAAACGAAATTTCATAAACAAGTTGTTTTAATGAAATCACATTTGTTAGTCTTGACGCATATAGGGTCTTTGGAGATTCAGTCTCCAAAATGGAAAAACGTCATTTTATAAATTATTTTATCGTAGTCTATTGAAATTACATAAACTGCACCCCTTTAAGTTTTATATACATAAAAAGGTTAACGCATTGGGAAAATGAAATTCGAATGGATTCGCATAACTCAGCAAAATGATTTCAAACATAAATCAAGCGAAGCCATAAGAAAAATCATTGGCAATGCTAGAAATATTTTCTTGGAAAGCTTTTAAATGGCTGCGCGAAAACCTCTTGTGTTTATAAAGAAATGGGTTGCCGCATGCCACTCAAAATTTCTTCTCATTTTCTTCTCAGAAAGCCTTGGTGGAGTTAATGAAGAACAAAGTGAACGATTTCACAAAGGCATTTAAGTCTTGTAAGCTCAATTATTGTAGTAGCAAATACATGTAATGCACATGTATTTTCAAATCACATATTAATGTATATTGTCAGAATAATGACTAGTTTTTGAAAAGTACTATTGATGTACATTTGAAGAGAATCGAATCATTAAAAACATGCTGTTCGTTCAAATTGAGTGGCGAATGGCTGTTGCACTAACAAAATCAAGTGGGACAGGAGGCTTAGACGGTAAATCGTGTTTGGCTGTAAATCGATTGGCGGAAAATCGAGAGTTTACTGTATGCTATTTCAAATGTAATCATGTAAAAAAGTGAGGGAAACAGTAAAAAAAAATTTTTTAATATATTTTATAAAAAATGATATTACTGTTGCTATATAACAACACTATGATATTCACGTTTTACATTTAAATGAATATTTGGAATGACTTTTATTAAAGCGAAAAACTCCTTTTACAAAACAATTTTACAAAATGAAAGTGGAAATGCCTTTAGGCTCAATAGAGTGATGAACGATCACTTACCAATTGGTCTTGGTAGTCACTAACTTCGCCCACATAAAATGCATTCATGTATTTTTTGACTTTATTAAGATCAATATGAAACGCACGCCAAGCATCCTAAAAATAATTTCAAATTTTAAAAAAATATCATACAGTTGCGTCTTCTCCAGCATAGTTATTAATAAGACTCTTCCCACCAGGATGTTTATTTGCCCAGCGCGTAATATCATAGGCAGCACCATTAATTACAATCCACTTAGTTTTCCCATCAGAATGTGCACGAACTTCCTCCCAAGTAACAGTCGTCATCTCATTTGTTCTAAACATATTAAAATCATGCAACATTTTTTGGCTTAATATAAACAATTTTTTCTATATTTATTTAAATTTTAAAGAAATTATTTTAAAAAATTTAATGCAGAAGGCTACAATATCCCCTAAGAATAAATGGGATACCTAATTTTGATTAAAATAACATAAGTTTGTCTAATTCCTCCACTAAGCAATTGCCTAGTTACTACTATGCTAATAAAATTTTCTGAATTGTGTTTCCTTAAATTTTGCACATTGTACAATCTGTACCAAGATTTGATTTAATAGAAATAATCTAATTGAACTGATTGTGGACGCGAAGTGAAAAGAATACTACTATTTTGACAGCTGAAGAGAGCAACGCATCAGTGTCAATTTCTCTAATATTGCAATATTTTGCCGAAAATTGTTTATTAAATGATTTCAATCCTGTAAACTAATCAAATTTCTAAGCTACATATTTGTATTGAACAGCTTAATTTCACGCGCAAATTTTTACTATTCAATATTTATGTATTGTAACTCATATAAAACAGCAGCCTAATATTAAAATCAATTTACAGACATTATAAAATCACCTTTAAAAAAATTGAATGGCTATCTCTTCAATAAATTTAGATTCCGATAAAGAAATTGTTTACAATAGATTAACTCAATAATTGGAAACTGTTTGTGGCTCATAAAATATGCTCAAACTGTGTTTCACCATCAATGAAAAGTTGGATAGAACAAACATTCCGCAAAGAGAGCAATTTGCAAATTAAACAAATTATAATTTCCAATGAATCCCTAGCGAATGATAAAAAATGGTTGAAAGTTGTATTTAAACTGAATAGGCTCTTAACAGGGGCGAGTCCACAGGCGGGCTATAGCCCACCCAAATTTCTACTGTAGGCCACCCAATAGAAAGTAGTCATGGCGCCATGACGCAGAGACGTGTACAACACACTTGTCAATACTAAAAAGTACATTAGTTGATATGATTTCACACTCATGGGCTACAGTTTAGATTGACTGAAACGCGAAATTTTCCTTTTTACGGATGATTTTTTGAATAATTTACCACTTCCCAAAACATGTCATAGAACCTACGTTGACGTTTTTATAATAAATGTTTCAAGTAGTAAATAAAGCAGGTATACTTACGTTTGTATTGTAATTGTATACAGTACATTCACTATGTTGTATTGCATCTGGGCTCAGTACTGGGGATAGTCCGAATTTTGAATAATTTAATATAAACGATAGCAACTAGTGTTGCCCCCAATAAGATAAGGCCAAGTGGTAATCATCTTGTATATACGTTATTGATGTGCGGGCATTCATACTATCGGCGATAACCCAGTTTTGTCCGCCTGCAAACCCGGATACTATGTTTAGCCTTAGTACTGTGTGGGTTAGGAATTTCCTATACCTGTATCCGTATACCTAGAAACTTTATTCGTACCCGCAGCAATACATGTGGGTACTTTGTACACTAACCCAGGGTTTCTTAACAGTTTTCCGTTGTGGACCCCCAAAACCGAATTTTTTTTCGCCATGGACCCCCGGCGTTGTTTTGGGTAATATTTCTAACATTCATGAATTTAATTTCTAAAAATAAAAAACATTGGTTTAAAAACGTTACGCATTTTTTGAACACAACAAAATTTATTTGAATTGAAAAAGCTTCTTATAGACATAAGTATTAATGAGAACATTGTGGCTGTTTATTATTTACAAGAGCAGATAATTTAGGAAAGGATGCCAGGTACTCCCTATACGATAAATTTGGCCACCGCACACCTGAAGCCTCGTACCTCCCCCTTGGTGGGCGGTACGGACCCCGTTGGGAAACCCTGCACTAACCAATGTGCAATATAATTGATTCTTATATTTTAAATTAAAAAGCAAATTTTGAGATTACTGCGTAAAGATGATGAGAATTGAACGATGATATTCAGCGGAGAGAAATTTTTCTTATGCTGATATAATAATAACTTTAAAAACTTGATATACTCCATGGACATCTTAAGACTGAATTTCTGCAAGCAATGCAGATCTTAAAATTCAGATTGTGTAAATTTTTTGTGACATATATCATATTATAATTCATAGGTCCTGGGCTTGGTTTGGGCCTAACCTTTTTTATGACTTCGCTGGGTCTCAGAGTTGAAAGTGTTCCCTTTTTCCGGGTTGAACTAAATCATTTTCTATTTGGCCGGTTTTTGCCTACTGTTCTGCTCAGATGACTTTTAAACTAAATAATTTAGCTATGGTTTCAAAATGTTTCACATCAACATCTGTTCACACTAGGTGTGCATTCAATAATGAAAGACGATGTAATAATGTAATAAACCAACATTATAAATAATTAGACAGTTTATACACCCCTGCTAGAGTGCACAAACCATTAAATGAGAAATCTAGATCTCACAAACTTAAATTGTTTTTGTCGAAGGTGTTCATTAATGAGATTAGCCAAATATATCAGGGAATGATTTGGCTTTGATAATTGATATTTAATTAATGTGTCGAAAGACTTGGCATTTTTTATTATAAATTATTTATTAAACATTTTTGATTATGTGTACGTTGTATTGGAATAAAAAAGAATGATAAATTTCATAAATTTTTGAAATAATCTTAGGAAACCGACAGGACTGCAATGTTTGAGGATCGAAAAGTGCTGAACCACACTGGACCTGACATTTCCAGCTCTGCTGAGTTTAGGTCATTTCACTTGGAACTGAGATTTCGGTTCATTTACAACAATAGCCCACCCAATTCATAGATCCTAGTCTCGCCTCTGGCTCTTAACCAAAAATGGACAACCAGTAATTAATCAAAAAATTCAGGCGACTTAATCTTAAATGCGAATGAAAATCGGTTTTTTCAAATATATCCAGGAATCAAAGGATTTCTGCTAACAATTGTTCCGAATATAGTTATAGAAGTATTTATTAACATAGCATCACAAATAGTAGAATTTCAAATACAGTTTCCAATTGCGCTTGGCATTAAAAGTTATTTCAATAATTTTGAAATCAAGCTTTTGTTGTTTATTTTTAGTTGACGTCAAAGTGGTTTAATTTCATATACATGGCACTGTTAAAATTTGAATAAGATTAATATGAGAAATAGAAAAAGATGTCATAATTAGCAATTCCATGTTAAATGAATAAAACCCTTGCAAAAATCACAGATGTTGCAAAGGAAATAGGAAATTTAATTGTAACAATCATCTTATGTCTACTATTTTGTTTCATATATTTACGATTTCAATTAGTTGCTAAACACTAGCACTAACTAGTATTTTTATGTCTTGCATAACAAAGATTGAGAAAATTTTAAAAAATGTAAATCAGGTATTACCTTTATTATACATTGTGCCTATGTGAAAAAAACAAGTATTAAAGTGCGCTACTACTTGAAAGAATTTATTAGTCTATTCTATTATCAGGATTAACATATTAGAAATTCAATGCGAGAAATATACTCATTCGCGTCATTGTCAAAACTATCTATAAACGTTACTGATTTTATTTAAATGAATGACCGACTTTAATTTATTATATAGTTGTTATATTTGCTTCTGTCATCGTAAACCAGAAATAAGTTAAATGCTGAATCTCTCTATGTTCATTATATCACACTAAAATGAACTACACAAACTAGCCTGTAATGCAACACAATTTTATCAATTAATTAACCATAAACGCAACTTATAGTCAGTTTTTGTATTTTTAAACTACATCCCCATTCTAATGCACGCCAAAGTTTTGTCCTAAAATTTGAAAACTTGTTACCCATTAATGTTTTTCTTATCCCAACGGTCACCTCAGTAACTTACAAATGTTGCTGTTATACTTGGAAAACGATAGATTTATTCGGCCGTAATAGCAATAGTCGTAATCTATATAATAAAATCTATAAAAATTACATTGAAAATAAAATACATCGAATGTGAAACTACAGATAAATCATATCAAATATTAAAATACTTAGAACGGATAATGAGCTGAAAATGAGTTTACCTTAAATGAATATGCATCATAAACGTGCAATGCATTCTAATTTAAAAAAAAGTTAAAGATTCAAAATAAAGTGTATAGAACCAAGTGTTTATTAAAGGATTTATATTAAAATATAAATATTGGGTTGGAAACTAAATTATTGCCGTTTTTTTAAATATATTGTATTTTAAAAATATATTTGTTATAATTTATTTATTCAACTTGAAATCAGTCATATCTACTGATGGATATTGACTGCTACCAGTAGATTATGCACAGTTAATCTATGGAAGGTTGATATCTAAAAGATTTTTTTCTAGATCATCAAAATGGAATATCATAAACATGACCAAAGAAGCTATTGTAGCATTGGCAGGTACTGTTTTCTAGTATTGGCAAAATCACACTCTTTTCATGTTTTCTAGTGACTGGTTGTTTGTATGCTTGTACATATTGTTAATACACATTGTATATAAGACACACCAAAGCATCTGTAAATAAAGAAAAATGTTCAGTTCAATCATGTTCTCTTGATATTTAGTTAGACTCACTGTTGCTCTAGTCAATGTTCACCTAAGCAATCTTCTGCTTTGACATTAAGTCCTCTGGGATAGTTTTCTCTAGATTAAACCCAGTGATTCTACACTATTCACACATATGGCTGGAAGGTGCTACAACATCTGCAATACTCACTTGATTTTGCACCAACAGATTTCCACCTTTACTTTCAAATGCTATGCATTTGGTCTTGTTTAGCAATGATGCAGAATTGAGAACTTGGTTGGATGAATTTTTCAAGTCAGAATGAAATGATTTCTACTGAAAAGTTATTCAGAAGCTTGTTGAACTTTGGGAAAAATTTGTAAACACAAATGGAAAATATGTCATTGATTAAATAGTTGTTGGTTCTTATTTTCCTTTTAAAAATGTAACATAAAAAAACAGCAAGAACATAGTTGCCAACCTAATTCATCAGCCTCATTAAATTTGCAAAATAATAAATCATTGTAGCATAATCCAACAATTAATGCTGCAAAACAAAAGAGATTAGTCAAACAAGATTAACATCGAATTCAATGATGATTAGAAATAGTATTAATTGTGAATTAAAATCAATTTATGTTTAGCATCATTAATTTTGTACAATGCAACTTAGAAACAATATTTACCAAATAGTACTTGTCAAACCAATTCAGCAAAACAAAGGGGCAATAACACTTCTATTATTTTTCAGCCATCTTGGCAGATGATTTGAAATTCAAATTCAACAGGTATTTTGGATTAGAAACTATAAATAACATGAAATCAATTAAAGAAACTGGTGAAGTAAATTCTTCAAAAATCTTATCTTTAGATTTAATTTGGTTTGCTTATTATTAAACAATGTCAAGCTAAATGGTTGATGCATTAGTAGTGGCAAGGGCACACATTGGGAGTGATTCAAGGGTCCTTGATCCAAGCCATGAAAGGGCATATATGTTAGGGATATGATTAGGAGTTATTCTCTGTTTAGTTGACTACCAATTCTTTCATTAACATGTATGCAATAATAAACTGTCAAAGAAATGGTTGGATAACCAATTGTAGGTTATTATATTTTATATTAACTAGACAACATAGGTGACCTATAAATAGACTGATAATGAGACTGAGCCCCTAGTATTAACTAAATGTAGGTTAGGAAGCTGCAAGTAATTATCTATTTAATTATCAAAATTAATTACAGCCAGTAATTTTCAGTAATGGCTAAATAAATATTTATTAAGCAGCTAGTGACACAGCCTGGTTGCAAGTACAAATTACACATTAAAAATCAAGTTTAAGTCAGTTACATCCAGCCTTGAGGGTTGCACTGAGTTAGGATAGGAACATATAAGCTACTTCATTGAGCTGAGATTTGGAAACAATCCATTGACTAAGTGTTGGAAGATTCAGAGATCAGAGTTGGATGGAGGCCTTATGGAAGATCAGTCATCAGGGAAACTGCAGCAAACAATTCACACCTAAATATTATTCAATTACAGTTCATTTTAATAAAAGTTAACTACAATTGTTAATAAAGTAAAGCAGTTGATATAAGTACATCCCTACCCACAATTAACAAAGAATTATATTCAAAAGGAATTAATCAATTTACATTAGAGCTTGGTAGTGGATGCTACAATATTCTCCATCTGCATGCAAGCATCTTGCAGATGTCTGGGGATATCTTCTATTGTTGATCTCATTATGATTACAACTCAGACTTTTTGTACTTTTGCCATCCTTAATGTTTGGTCTATCTGTTTTTTGAGATTTTTATTGTACTCTTTCTCTTTTTACATGTATATAATTGTTAGATTATCTTTTTCCATGTTTATCTCCAGGATTTCTACTATCTGATCTTTGTATGCCATCATGCTCTACATTGTCTCAAGGGTGAATTTTTCATTGAATGTTATGTGCACTGTGCTTTGCATATACAGCCTTTCTAATCTCATGTTTCATTCATGTCTCTCAGATAACTGAATATTACATTTACTTTTGGTCTATTATTTGTGTCTAGCACTAATGGTAGATTTCTCCCTTCTGTCTTCCCCACTTTTCATATGTACGCTTTTGTTTCCATCAATAGTTTTTTTAAATGAGTTATATCTCATTTTGGTAGTTCCAATAAAGTAGGGATGCAATGTTTCTCCATTGATTTTAGGCATCCATTTCTCTCTCTCTTTAGATTGCACTGTTTGGTCTGAGATAGTTTCTGAGGAGGCATGTAGCTGTGTCATCCTTAAGGGTATTCTGCTGGTGCTCAGTTCACATTCCATTGGCTGTGAATCTGTACTGATGGTCTCTACTGCTTCACCCTTGAATTTGTTTACAGTTGATTCTGTCAGTACTTGACCAGTTGTGGTTTCCACAGTAATACCATAAGCCTTGAATCACTTCTGTATTGCTATAGTTCTTCCACCACCTAAACCTTCCTCTGGAACTCTGAATGTCTCACTACCCTTGAATTTATGATGTGGACTTCTGGGAGGAAAGTTGTGTTGCTGTGCACCAGTTCTCTGTGTGCCCTTGAATTGGCCTTACAGATCTCTTGGGAGAGAGGCTATTTGTCCATTTGTCTCCCTGCCCTTGAATCAGCCTTGGTGACTACTAGGACACCTTCTTATTCTGTATTGTCTATTCATTAGTTCTCTGTTCTTGTCCCTTCTGCCTGTGAATCAACATCTGGTTTGAGAACTCCTTCTCACTCTCCTTCTCCTTTTGGTTGACAAGAGTTCCCCTGTTGGTTGGTTGCATCACACTCTCTTCCTCATCAGCTGGTGCATAGTTTTTTCTAATTTCCTAAATTCAGTTAGTAAATTTAAGCCCCATATTTCAGTGTCATATATATGTTTATTTCTTGCTGTCTGAAGGGGCAGTACTCTTTCTCCTATGCTTTCATCTTTGATGTCTGCTGTGAACTCTTCCTTGAATTCTTCCTCAGGTAGGCTATCTAAATCATACATGTTGTATATTATTTTGTTGCCATTAATTCAACTTATTTTGAACTTGGTGTTCTCATCTATCTTCATCTCTTCTATGTCTGCCATTGCTCTCTAGAGGTTTTGAAAATGTAATAATCTTTTACTGTAGTTGGAATATTGCATTGATAGGGGCGTGGCTGCCTCTCTTCCAAACATTGCTTTGAACAGGGTCATTTCTGTTGTTGAGTGTACCAAAGTATTATACAAATATTCTACCATCTCAATCACCTCTCTCCATCTATTTCTGCCTATCCTTGATGTTGCCATTCTTATAAGTTTTCATTAGTGTTCAGTTCAGCCTCTCCACAGCAAAATTGGCCTGTGGGTGGTAGGCTGTTGTTCTTTTGCTCACTATTTCTAGAAGCTTTGCCATTTCTTGGAATAGTCCACTCTCAAACTGGGGCCCTTTGTCAGTTATTATTGTCTCCATCAGGCCTAATCATAGAATTAATTCTTTTAGTACTATCTCTGCTGTTTTTTCATTGGGATTATCTGTGCATATTTGGTAAAATTGTCTACCATTACCAGCAGATGTTGGTAACCCTCTTCATCTTTAGACAGCATCTCCAGGTCAATGTGGATTATTTTATTTGGTTGTGTTGTGATGATTTTGTCCAATGGTTCCCTCTGCATTGGGAAGTACTGTTTATTGTTTAATAAGCAAGCAGTATATTTGTTGATTATATCCTCTGTCTCACTGCCATTGTTATGAATCTTGCATTAAAGGTTTTCTCTGTCTATATTATTCCCAGGTGGCCTTTTTCATGTAGTTTCCTTATCAATTCTCTCTTGAAATAATCAGGGATTGTGACCCTGTTATTCTGAGCCTCTATGTATAGTAGTCTGTTTTTGCTGATTCTCCATTTACATCACTCATAATAGCTTGCTGTTAGCTTCAACAGTATCATTTGGGGTTCTTCTATCTTCTTGAGGATCTTATTAAGGATCATGTCATTTCTCTGCTTTTATACTATCCATTGTTCAGATATTTCTTTTCTCATCAATATTGGTAATACTGCTTTCCCCTTCTTGTCCACATTTATCTCAGGCAATCCCTTGTACTCTGTGTATGGTAAGAACTGAAACTGCTTTTTCTCCCCATCTATTTTTACAGCATCTCTTTAGTATTCCAGTAATGACGTCCAAAAATCTGATTATTGTGTAATGTCTCTTTCCAGTATTCAATTGAGAATCTTAACTCATTTAAATATTCAATCTATTGTGGTACTATTCCTGACTTGTCTCCTGAAAACTTTTTCAACCAGGCTAGTCCACTATTATCTGTGCCTACTCTAAATTCTCTGCAATCAGAAAATGCCTGAATTTTTTGATACTTTCAATAAGTGCCAACATTTCCAGCTTGGTAGATCTGTAGTTTTCCTCACTTGGCTTTACTTTCTTGCTAAAGAACTGTATTGGAACCACCTTTCCATTTTTCACTTGTCCCAGTGTTGCTCTGGTTGCTGCCTTACTTGCATCACAGTCTAGGATAAATTGCTCATTGTAGTCTGGTGTATTCAGCAATGGCAATTTAGCTAGTTCTTCTTTGATATTATCTAGCTCTTCCTGTTCTTGCCATGTCCATATGAATGGCACTGACTTCCTCATCAATGTATTCATTTTTGGTGTCTTTCCAGCAATGTTCAAGATAAAAGTGCCATAGAAGTTGAAGAATCACATTATTCTCTGTATGTCCTTCTTATTATTTGGCTTTTCTATTTTTCTGATCATCTCTCTCATATTGTCTTTCATGCATATTCTGCCCTTCTCAATTGTTCTTCCTAAGAATACTATTTTCTCTTTCAGTATGTTGCACTTGATTCCTTTAATGTGGAGTCCTGCTTTCTCCAATATCCTCAAAGTCCTCTCCAATTTTGTAAGTGCTCTTGTATCATGTCATTTGTCACTATTATATCATCTATGTATTTGTCAACTCTGTCTTCCATTCTGTGTGTCTTGTTCTTCAGCACTTTTGTGATGTATCTTTGAAAGGTTGCCAGCATGTTGCATAGTCTGAACACCATGTATATCCATTTATACAATCTGTATGGTGTTATAAATGCTGTTTTTTCAATATCATCGTCTTTCAACTTCACCTGCCAGTATGCCTTGTATAAATCTATTGTTGTAAAGAACTTGTGCTTACTTGCATCATATAGCATGTCCTCTATTTGTGGAAGAGGGTGTGAGTCTTTCTTTGTTACCTCATTCAGCTTGTAGAAGTCTATGCATAAGTGATACTTATCTCCTTGCTTCACAAATACTGTTGGTGCTGCATATGGGCTTTCACTTGGGCAAATGATCTTATTGTCAATTAATTCATCTAGTATGCAGATGTATTCATCTTTCATTTGCTCTGGCACTCTTCTGACTGTCAGCTTTATAGGTTTGTCCATTGTTGTGACTATTTCATGCTTTTCACCTATTGCTTGTCCCACACTTATTTCTCTGTAATTGAATATTTGTTTATGTCTTTCCAACATCTCTCTTAATTGTTGAATTTCCCTCTCCTCCAAGTGTGAGTAATCATTGTTTCTTATTTCCAGGATTCTGTATGCATCTTCATTTGCTTTCATCCCTATGTCCTTGAGGAGGCTTTTGGGAGTACCTGTGACTTTGATGGTATTGGTCCACATTCCCTTCAGTTGGCCATGTGGAGTACTTTCTGTTTTCATTTGCAAGTCCTTGAGTTGAACATGCAAATTACTTGCCCCATCATTGTCCTCTATCACTCTCCAAATGAGTCTGATGTTAGATTTGATACATTTTCCAAATATCCTTACATAAGATTTCTTTAAGTTGAAGTTTTGATTCATCATGTTAAGGATTGGTATTTTTCCCTTTCTATTCTTTACTGTGCAAACACTGGACAGCATTGATACTCTCTTCATGTTAATTCCATTGTTGTTATATAGCATTATGTCAGCTGTTATTGGGTCTTCTGTGTCTATTCTATGCATCTTCCATTAGTGTGGTTGCAGATGAATGTCCTTCTGCAATTCAGACATGATTGCTTTGTGTCTTCCTTTGTCCTCTTTGATTTTGATTTCTTCTTCCTTCAATTTTATTGTCCTATTTCTGTAATTTATGACACATCTGTTTTTTGTTAGGAAGTTGTTGCCCAATATAACCTCATACAGTAGCAGATTGTTATGGGTGTCCACCACTACCAGGAATTGTTTGAATGTTGTGTTTGCTATAATCATTTGCACTACATTTATCATTCCTTTTGTGTCAATAGATTCTCCTGATGCATTGATCAATTGTTTATTACAACTGTTCATGTGTTCCTGTTTGAAACCTAATTTCATTGTGCATTCATCTGTAAATATCAAAGTTGCTGCTCCAGTATTGATTGTTGCTTTTGTCATAACACCATTGATCATTATCATTATCATATTTATGTTATCAAAATTCGTCAAGATCATTATAGGTGTGCAGTTTTTATGAGTCAGCACTCTAGCTAGTTTTCCAAATCTTCATTGCTCTGTGATGCTTTGTTTATTTCATTCTCCAAATCAATCAGATCCTCATCCTCATAGTAAGCCTGTTTGTCTCTGCTTATGTTTATCTGTTTGGTGCAATCAGGTTTCTTGTGACCCTTTTGTTCACAACTGTAGCATTTAACATCTTTTTCTCTCACCTTCCTAGTCTTCCCATCCTTTCCTTTGATTTTTATGATTTTTTAAATTACTTCTCCATGTTGGTGTCTCCCTATGCCAGGCAGCTTTTTCATAGATCTGTACATTATTTTCAATTGTTGCTTGGATATCAACTGATTTTCAGATCATCTTCTTTAATTTATCATCCACATTGCATTTAATCTCAAATTGTGTCCTGATGTTCTCTGGCATCCCTTTGCAGATGTATGAAAACAGATTGTCATTTGAGTATCTGTTCTCTCTTCAGCTTAGCATCACTAATCACTTGACCTGTTGAATGTAGATCTGTATGTTGTTGCTCTTTTTCATCTTAGTAGCATTTAGAATAATTTGGTACTGATTCTTAAAACTCTCAATTTCATAGTAGTCTATGAAATCACCTATCAATAGTTTGTAGTTTCTTTTGTATCTGTGTCCAGTAGCAAATAATAATGGTAAGCTGTTCCTGTAAGATATAGGGGGAGTCTTGCTGCTGCTACTTGCTGGCTTACTTTTCTTTCTGCCATGGCGATCTGGAACATCTGCAACCATTCAACAAATGTTGAGTTGTACCATCTACCCCCATTGAATTTCAGTAACATTGCCTTGCAGGGTATGGTGTCACTGGTTATGTTTTGCTTAGTATTGAGCTTTCATATCTCTGTTTGTTGTGTTTTTTATTTGTATCCTCATTTTGTAATTGGGTGGTTACTGCTCTTGTAATTTCATTTATGAGTTTCTGCTTGTCTCCATTGTTCCTTCATCAAGTTCTTCATATCTTGTTCTTCTGTTCACTGTCATGGGTGGTGCTTGCAACTCATTCTCTTTCAATTTTCAAAATTCTATTTTGTGGGTCTGTATGTTTTGTTGATTTTCATCTTTGCTCAGTTGTATTAGTCTTAGTTTATCTCTTAGTTGTTTGAGCTCTTCTGATTGTATGTCATTGTCTTGTATCAGCTGTCTGTTCTCTCTTTCCAATTACTGATTTCTTTCTTGCCATAGTTGATTTTGTTCCACAGATATCTTATTGGACTCTGATAATTGTTGAGTGAGTATCTTAAGTTCATTTTGTAATAGTTTGCTGTGCCTTTCTAGTTTCATTTCCATGTCTGCCTTAATTTCATTTAGAATGCTCTCACTCTGCTGCTCCATTTGTTTGTTTGAATTTGTCAGTCAATTGCTCTATTTCACTTCTTAAGAGTGTTTCCATTTCCTGGCTTCTTTTCAACATTTTGACTATTTCTTGGGGGCTTGTCTCAAGGGGTGAGTGTAGTGACTGTAACTCCATACTAGGAGATGAATCTGTGTCTCTGGAATATGATGATGAGCATGTAGCTGTGGGAGTTACTATCCTGGGTACTGTCTCCTTGGCACTGCCTTTTTTTCCTTTAGTCATTTTATCATCTGGTTTGTTGTGGTGCCACTTCTTGGTCATGATTCTAGGCTCTTGTTAGAGTGCATTATGTTGGGTGTGGGTAAGTCTCTCTGTTGACTATCAACTTCTGGTGTTAGTATCATAGTGCTTGTAGTTCCACTTTTACTTGTAGGTAATGTCAGAGTGTCTGTGTTGTTCCACTGAATGTTTCCTTGGCACCTTCAAATGTATAAGAAATTCTTTGTATTTTGTGAAGAAGCAACTGTCTTGCCTCCAGTAGGTAAAAGAAATTCTTTCCAATTTGCCTGTGCTTTTTGGCTGTCACAGTCACCATGTAACATCCTCTACCAAGTGTTGTCACCTTTTTCTCCTTTTTACTTTATAGCTTTAGAGGTGTAGTTGGGAGTAGGGATGTACTAATTTGCCACTGCTTAGCTTCCACTTGGTTCTATTAACTTTAATTAACAGACATTACTATGATCACTATTTAGGTGATGAAGCCATGCAGCATCTCTTCTAATCATTGGTAATGGGCATCTGCCCAAGGCCAATCTCCACATCCAGTATCACTTGCTTGCTGATGATCCAGTTGGCTGAGTTCCACTTCTCAGCTCATTAATATAACTTATGTGTAGCCTCTCCTAGCTCAGTGTATACTCAAGACAAGACACAACTTGACTTAATCTCTTCTTGTAACAGTTTTTCATGTACTTGCAACCTGACTTGTTATTAGCTGCATAGTTATTATTGCTTGTAGCCATTACCAAAATATATTGGCTTTAATAAACTAGTTTAGTATGCAGCAGCTTCCTAACCTACATTTAATAACCATTACATATTCTGCTACATTATTGGGCACATTGTCATCATTAAATTTTATCTAAAGTAATATAAATATAAATTCCTAGGTTTAGGCTTACCAGCCATATTTTGAGTTTATTAAGTTTAATACATGTAGGTTAAGCATTGGTAGTCAACTAAACAAGAATAAAAAACCCCTATTCTTAACCTAAGTGCATTTTCATGGCATGGCACAAAGACCCTTTAAATTGTTCCCATGATGGATCCAGGCCACTACTAAACACAACTTGTTGAGCTTGACATCATATTAAATAATCAAACTCTAATAAGGAAACAATATAAGAACCCTGAAGAAATTTCTTTATCAATTGTTATAATGAAATTGAATCTATTTATAGTAGCTTGAAAAAGTACCTGTTGATTTCAAATTTTGAATCTTTCATCTGCCAAGATGGCAGCTAAAAACAAAGGATGCAACTTTGCCCCCTTCATTTAGTCAAAATTTATAGTATAGACAAATACTAGTACCTAATCAATTACACTGATATTAGTTGGTTGCAACATACAAATTAATCTAAGCTAATAATAACTTTTTACAATATATTTTTAATCACATTCTAATTTGATCATAGTTCTTCTAATCAGCTTTCTTCTTTAGCAGCTTATGTTCATTTGAATGATGCTACAATATTTTTATAAATTTTAAAATCTAATAACATTTGAGATTATTTACATGCAAATCAAAGTAATTTTAAAGTATAGTTAAGACATTTAAATCAAATTATAAATTTGATTGTAGTAAAAAATTAAAGTATTTAAGGATTTTTTTAAATTTTAGTAATGGTCATATTTAATATCATTAATTAAAACAAATTTTCCTTGTGCTACTTGATGTTAATTAGATACAGTTAAAAAATTCAAATTAGTATAATAGCAGCAATAAATCTCTACTCCCATACAGCAAAGTATTTTTTTCCAATTAAATTCAATAAATTTCTATTTTAATGCTTGAATACTTAAGTTATTTTTAATTCAAATCTTTTTATCTAAAAAATTCAAGTTTTTAAATTTTCATTTATTTGCATATATTTTTGCAAAACCATTGACATTGAATATGCAAAAACAGATAAAACAACAATTATTAGAAAAAAGAAACAAGACAATTTTATTTAAAAAATACAAAATTTGCATAGTTGTTCTAAACAAAAATTATCAAAAAGTGCAATACTAATTAATCAAAATAATTTTCTTAGTTGAGATTATAACCATATTTTGTATTTTGCTTCTGCATATCCATACTTTAATACTCATTTCAGACAACATTCCTGATCTATATAAATCATTATTAAACCTACAATTTCATTCAAAAGTATATTGTAGTGTATTTAATTAACAAAACTTAAATTTAAATATTTGCTTAGTGTCACTTCCACCACATAGCTTTTATTGTAAAAATACAATTTGGCTTCGTTATTTTAAACCAAATTACAAAAAATTCAACACTAATTGAAAACAATTTTCTTAGTTGAAGTTTTAACCATATTTTGCATTTTGCTTCTACATATTTTAATACCTATTTCAGACAACATTCCTGATCTATATAAACCATTATTAAACTTAAAATTTTATTCCAAAGTATATGGGAGTGTATTCCATTTGCAAAGATAAATTAAAGTGTTGGCTTAGTATCACTTCCACCAGTTTGACCTCACAAAAGAAATTTTAATTATATGGGGTATATTTGAATGAAAAAGTTTTTTGAAGTCATTGTAGAAATAGACTGGCAACAATTAATGGGGTCAGCTTTATAAGACCACTGCTCTTGAGCATTTAATACATAAGCACCTTACTCAAGGGGACTATTAATAAAGAAATCTTTAAAAAATTAATTAGTTTACCATTTATAAAACTTATTATGTAGTAAGTGTAAAATTAGCCTGGCAACAATGAGTAAGAGTCAGATCTCTCATGATACCCCTGCTCCTAAGCCAATAATACTTGAGTACATTACTCAAGGGGAACAGGAATCTGGAACAATATTAAAACATTTCTTGGTTTACCATTAAACAATCAAATGAAGATAATAATGCAAACCCAACCTATTCATATTGTAAAATCACTGGGGTGTGATTCTAGTGAACACAAAGAGAATACAGTTCAAACTACTTCTATTTACAAAATGCTTTGGTCTTTATATATATTATTTACAATATGTACAAATATTACAACTACCAGTCACTAACAAGAAAAGCATGAGGTCTGGCCAATAAATAGTAACAACTACCAGCAATGCTACAATATTACAACTAACAAAGCAACTGACATTGCTATTTTAGCTGAGAAGCTAAATTCCTAATAATATAAGAAAAACATTATATCCAGTGTAGGATATTAATTAAACATGAATAATGAATTACTGCAAGCTGAGCTTAACACCCAGCACTTGAATATTAAAGGATGGAAAAGAAAATGTTGGAAGCAATCATGTTGTTGGAACTACAGATTAGTGAGCTCACTCCTGCAATCAAGCCCATCACCTGTGAGGATTCCTCCTCTCCTAGGTCTGCTAAGTATGTCACCCACACTGTATTAGATTAGGTCCTTAATGATTTTGGTGAAAAGTTAACTAATCAATTTGTTCAAATGCTATCTTCTCATAGAGAGTATCAGCCATCACAATATGAAAATCTTACAATGTCAACTCCTCATTATGTATCTCCTTTGTAAGTTGTAGTTATACTGTTACCCAATCATCAATCACACACATGTCAACCTCATCTACTGTGGCAACACACAATTGTACTCAAATGCTACATCCTATTCCTGTTGTTCCTGTTAACACAACTGTTGTACCTACTGCCTATGAACATGTTGCTTTATGGAAGCCCAAATCTTGGAGTAGCTATTGGATCTGCAATTAGTGGCCAACCATGGTTCACCAAGTTAATCCTTCTCCAGATTATAGTGGTGGACAAGAATATTTTAACAAGCATTCTATGCTCCCAAAATTCACTGGTCAAATTAATGAGGTATCCCAATCATTTGACAAATGGTTTTTCCTATTTGAATTGATAGTGAAGCAATATCATAATTCACAATAATTCAACAATAAATTGTGTCTCAGTTTCCTTTGTACCTTCAAGGGTTGGCTTACAACAAATACATGATGTTGGACCATGAAATGAAAACTTATTACCAATTACTTGTAGGTTACTTTGAAGATCATTATTGGGCGCCTCACATTAAGCACCAGTATAAAACTCTGCTATGTGAAACGTCATTCAAGAGAGGCAATGATATCCAAAATTATATCACCCAGGTAGAATGATTGTTCTGCTTAAGCAACCTCTCACCTGAGTATTCCAGGCATGATCTTTTTTCTTATATCCATTGAGGCTTTCCCCCTTACATTCATAGCTGCCTAGAGTTAAAATGCAATCCTGAAGATAATCTCCACTATATCATCTGAAAAGCCATTAGTGTTGTTTACTTAATTCATAACTCAAGTCAAATTGACCAGGATGTTAATGACTTGAAGACTAAATCTGAGCCTGGAAAAATTAAGTAAAGGAAGGTGACTTCCCTAAAGCTTTTTCAAAGAAAGAGTTTGATCTGTCAGAAGTTTGATGCTATCAATGTGAACAGAAGGGCCATTTAAGAACCAATTGTAGTGCTGCAAATTCAAATATTGGCTGATGTGGATGGATTTCTAATTCACAAACATGGTCCATGCCAATGTCAATGACATAGTCAAACCTTTAAACTAGCTGGAGCACTGCCTCCTGATGAGGAAAAATGGGATTCCTGTAGAAGTTAATGGGAGTTTATTGAATGCTACATTATATGGAGCCACAGCCTCAATTATTAGTGATGAATGTTGCACAGCTCTGTGCATGAGGTCAAATGCCTTGGACTCTTCAGTTGTTTATCTAATTGATGCATCTGGAAATAAGATCTCTCTTAGAGGAAAAATCAGTGATGTGGAAATGCAAATTAATAATGAACTGTTTCATGTGGACTTGGTTGTCATAGATACATCCAATCAACCATTACTGTATGATATAATCTTAGGAGGTGATTTTCTGGAGCATAACTCCTGTGTTATCAACTATGGAAACAATACAATATCCATCAAGGATCATCAAGCCCCACAACTCACTGCAATTCCTGAAAAGGAAAGGCTCACTGAGCCTGTGCACCTTGAGGCAAGACATTAGACAAGAGCTGCAGTGTTTACTGATGACAAATATAATGGCAACATCATGGCTTCAAGCCAAAAGGGGAGCCCTCATAAGGGTGTTACCCTCTCACCTGACTTGTGTCATGTCTGGAATGGCAAAATTTACATCACAACATTAAATAGTCCTAAGTTTCTGATTTACTACTTTGCAAATAGAGATAGTGGCAGTACCAGTCTGAATTGAAACTCTGAATGCAGCATGTCTACCAGTTTTACAGCTGTTCACAATCTGGAGAAACCACCAACTCCTGTCAAGTTTCCCACTATTACAGGCAAGTCACATCCACATCTCATTGAGGCAGAGCCTATGTCATTAATAGCATTATTAAAGAGCAGGAATGAGGTCTTCAATTATGGAGCTATCAGTGTTGGACAATTGATAAGCAAGGAACATGCTATCAAGATGAAGCATGATAACCCCATTTGACTCCCAGTCAGAAGAGTACCTGAGAACCTCAAGGATGAATATGAAAAAATCCTGAATGATCTTATTGAGAGTGGGATCATACAAGGGATCAACAGTCCCTACACTGCCCCCACTGTCTTTTTCATGCAGGGGAAAAATATTGATTATGTATAGATTTTTGTAAGTTGAATGATGTGATGATTAAGGATGCATATTATCTCAAGCAAATTGAAGACTTATTTTATGATGCCAGCTGCTTTTAGTTTTTCTCAAGCCTTGACTTATGTAAGGCTTATTGACAGGTTCCAATGAGACCATCAGATATCCAAAAAACTGTATTCATTATGCCTTATGTAATGAACAAATGGAAATACATGGTGTTTGGCCTATTCAAAGCCCCTGCCACTATGTGACTAAAGTTCTAAAGAATAATGCCAATGTCTTGGAACCAGGGATTTCTGCTTATATAGATGATATTTTAGTATTTAGCAATCCCTTTGCAGAACATCTGGAAAAACCAAAGTGCATGCTAGATCTGCTGCAAAAGGCTGGACTAATAGTAAATGGCAACAAGTGTGCCTTAGGGCAGACAAAATTACATTTTTGGGATGAGTAATTGAACCTGGGAAGATATCAATTAAGACTAATGCTAAAGACTTCCTTGATAAAATCAAAACAACTAAGAGCAAGAAAGACGTCCAAAGACTAATGGGTTTTCTCAATTATTATGGGATGTTTATCCCTGATCTGGCTGAAAAAATCAAGAATATCTCACATTTGCTAAGAAAAGTTGGTTGAGTTCAAATGGACATGGGCTGAATAAGAAAACTTAGAACAAATGAAATGTGAATTGAAAAAAATCCCTACTCTCAACACACCTGACTATATGAAAGATTTCATTGAGCCAAATAATAGATGGAGTTGAAAGTCTGGTACAATATTTTAGTCATAAGCTATGAGAGGTAGAGAAGAACTATGGGGCGACAAAGTGTGAGATGCCATGGTCAAGTCCCTGAAAAATTTTTGATATTTTATACTTGGTCATGCTTTTGTAGGGTGCACTGACAACAGTGTGCTTGCATGGCTAAGAAAGTATTTGGGCAATAAATCCAACATCATCACTATGTGGATCAAATACCTCAACAATTTTTCATTTTCCATTCAACATCAGCCAAGAATATTGCATCTCAATGCTGATTATTGGACCACACTACCCAGTTACAAGTGAGATCTCAAGAAGCTGTCCAGAGAAAGAATTCAGTTCAGATTTATCCCAATAACAGAATAAAAGCTGCTACCTGAAATTAACACTGACCAACAATGGAGTCTATTCTGATCCACTAGACAAGTGAGTAAAGAGGGAAAGATTGTCCCCATCATTATATTGCATCAGGTACTGCAAGTGCCAGAGCAACAGAGCAACTTTTTAAGGAAGAAGAACTTTTGGCCACGTCATCACTACAGCTCTCCCCATCTATCTGGGATCTAATTGAAAAAATTTATTTAGAAAAATTTGGCAGACCCCTCTCACCTCCTTGACCAACCCCACAGTGATTGAATCTTGACCATAGAACACCATCCTGAAGAATTCATGGATGCACTCACAATTCAAGAAAGAGTGTTTGTGGAATCTAAAGATAAAGACATCCTATGCATGATGAAATGGTGCCTCACTGAAGTGTTCACTAAGGAAGAGCTGGCCATTCTACAATTGCCTGGGTGAAAAGTGGCCTTGGATGTGGAATGTACCACTGCTTCCATCAAGTACTGATGGGATGAGTAGCATTCAGATAGTAAGCAGCCCAAATTGTGGACCACATTAGTTTAGGTGTATAGCTATATGTAGAGATAATAAACTTTTCCATTCAGATACAACAAGCACATGCACTGATAATTTATTACACTGTGATGATACTATACCATTGGATAACATGAATGCATGGTAATTACATACTATTATTTAGTGTGCTGAGAGATAAGGAAACAACTTAGATGTTTATTGTGTGTTGAGTTAGCTAGATAATTAATTATGAGACAAATAGGATAGCACAAAATCAATCAAGTTATGATCTTCTTTTATCCTGAATAACACTTTGGCTGGAAGCCATACAAATTGGTCATCCTGGATGTTTTCTAAACAGTTACTAGTTACATGGATGAATTACAGATGTTTTTCTATATGTTAATTTTTGCTAGAATCAGGACTGTTATGATATGGTCACTTCTGCAGCCTTCTGCCATGACAATGAGTTCCTTAGTGCTGGTGTAGTTCCCAACCCCTGGTTCTACATGAATGCTTTGACAATTACCCTTATAGGCTATTTATACAATTCTATTCTTGTTAATGCATACCTCCTAATTACTCTAGTCAATTCCCATTGGTAGAATTTTGTAGCATCATCCAAACTAATCAAACTGCTAATGTTGATTTGGAAGGAGAATATGATCAAAGACAAATTATGATTAGCAATATTATAAAATTATTAGATCAGTTAGATTAATGTGCATTATGCAACCAAGAAACAATAAGTGTCAACTTTAAGAGATTAGTATCTGTCAATGAAAATACTTTTGGCAAAACAAGGGGGCAAAATTGCTTCCATTATATTTAGCTGCCATATTAGCAGATGAAAGTTCAAATTTGAAATCAACAGGTACTTTTCTGAATTTGCTATAAATAGATTTGAAACCTTGTAAGCAATTGATAAAGAATTTTATTTGGAATTCTTATTTTGTTCTGTTAATATGGTTTGAATATTTATTACAATGTCAAGCTAAATGAGTTGTGTTTAGTAGTGGTCTGGATACTTCATCAAGATTGATTCTAGGGTCTTGGTGCCAGACTATGAAAGTGCACTTAGGTTAAATACAGGGGTTTTTCTCTCATTTAGCTGACTAGCAATCATTCAGTACATGTATTAAAATAAATAAATTTGAAATACATTTGGATGACCAAAACCTAGGTAATATATTATTACTATTTCAGATCCAAATTAGTGACTATAAAATGACTGATAAAGTAACTGAGCATGTACTAATTAATAAATGTTGGTTAGGAAGCTGCTCAATATTAAACTATTTATTAAAGCCAATATATTTCAGTAATGGCTACATGTAATATTAATTAGGCAGCTAGTAACAAGTCCAGTTGCACATTCAGGAAAAACATTTACAAAATAGAGTCTAAGTCTAATTGTGTCTTCTCTTGAGTATACACTGAGCTAGGATAGGGTACACATAAGTTATATTGCTGAGCTGAGAGGTGGAACTCAACCAAATGGAGCATTGATGGACTGGTGAAACTGGATGTGGAGATAAGTTTCAGGCAGATGCCCACTATTGATCTTTGGAGAGATTGCTATATGGCTTTGTCACCTAAATAGTGAATAGTTAAATCTAGTTACATTATGTTAACAGAGGTAAACAAAAGCTAAACAGTATCTAGTTAGTAAATCCCTACCTGCAAAGATACAACTAATGTTATGCAGTAGCAAAGGATAAACAGTAATAATGCCTGGTAGAGGATGTTACAATTTCCCTTCAATTATTTCACCACCATCACCACTATTTGACTTTAGTTCATATGTAATGGAGATCATTGGATACACCTTGTTAATATTATAAACCTCAGTTTGAAATTGTGGTAAATTGCCTTTTCAAAATGTGTAATTGGATTTTGAAATCCTTACCAAGTCACCAAGTTAAACAAAGGTGGTTGGTAATGCTTATTATCACCAGTCACTAGTTTTCAAACCAAATATGGTACATGTTTTTTTCTTATGGAATTTGGAGACATACCTATTGTGCAATTTATTCACTTTTGCTGATTTTTATTTGATTTCCTCCTAATTATTCCACAAAATGGTTTATGTTCATGGAGTTTCCTTAGCCATTTGCAAATGGAGTTATAAGCAAATTTATCAGAATCACATTGAACAGTTCAAATAAAAATTTTTGATGTGCTTAAAAATGTTCTTGCATCAGGAGGTAAATCATCAATGTTTAACTTGAGAATTTTTAGTAAACCTTTCACTACCAAATGTGAAATGTTATTTGAACTTGCCCAATTTATAAATTGTGCAGCAAGGACAGTCTTGATCTAAACATGCTAAACTGCAATTTCAATTAAAAATAAATAATATTATTATACAGAATTTCATTAATCACTAATAATCATATTGTAGAATCACATAATGGCAACTGACAATTCAGTAATCAGACTCTATCAAATGGGTGCTCTATAGTATGAGGGGTGATCAATAAGTTCTGCAACCAGTATGTCTCTATTGAATAAATGAACTGTAATACAGTAGATATTTCTGTCATGCTTCAATCAATATCTGAGCTAAGTTCATGCCCAATGGATCTGACACTTCAATGATGGTAGGGACTCTTTGGAAGATGAGGAATGCTCACATTGGCCATGCTCTTCCTTGACCATGGACATTGTTGTTCATGCAGAGGCCATTGTGACTAAAGATCAGCACATCACACTGAGATTTCTTGCTGCTGAGTTGTGCATAAGTTATGAAAGGGCCTACAGCATAGACCATGATGAATTAAAGATGACCTAGAACTATGCACTGTGGATACTGCACATGATCACAGATGATCAGCAGGCACAAAGAGTCCAGATTTGCTGCCAGTGGCTTGAAATGTTTTCAGAAAATGGACCAAAGTGATTCTCCAATGTTGTGACAGGAGATTAGTGCTGGATCTCCTTTTCACAATGGCCAACAAGTCCTCCAACATGGTCTGGCTGACTGAAGATGACCCTTGACCTCAGGTTTTGAAGACAAGTTTTTGAAGAAGGAAGAGGATGTTCACCATCTTACTCAACACCTAAGATGTCATGGCTCTTGATATTCTACCTGAGAAGTCAGCAATCAATGCCAGGTACTACACCAACACTGTTTTGCCCAAGGTTCTCCACAACAGGGCTGAAACTGCAAGAACCTGAAGTGGATCCCATTTGCTGCTCCATCATAACAATGCTGCACCTCACACTGCAGCCACAACTATGTCCTATCTGGAGGAGCAAGGAGTATAGCTGCTTCCACACCCACTGTACTCCCCAGACTTTTCTCCTTGTGACTAATGGTTATTTCCAAAAGTAGAAAAAACCATTTCTGGAAGGCTGTTTTCAAGGATTCAAGACTTGACAAGAGCAGTTCATTCAGAACTGTAGAGCATACCTACTTAAGAGTTCCATGGATGCTTACAGAGTTGGAAAATGCAGATGCAGTGGTGCATAGATAGTGACTGAAAGTACTTTGAAGGAATGTGACCATTGATTTTTCAACTTTGTAATTTTTCTTTAAATAAATGAATTTGTTGCAAAAATTTTGATCACCCCTTGTAATAAGAAAAAACAAGCATAAACCTAGCCAACCTCCACATTCCAATAAAACAACAGATCAGTAATTGAACATAACTATCTTCTAATTTAGATTCCAACAAGAGTTGTATCCACCAATTCCACACAGCATTATTCTGAAGATCTATCACAAGCAATGTGTTCCTAGATGAAAATAAATAGTGCTACCCTACATTATTTCTCAATTTCTATTATGTATTTCAATAAAGTTTGTTATCCCTAACCTACATATAAATAAATATATAGATAAATGTCATGCATTCATGCAAGCCAACAGGCATGATTTAACCACAGTGAAATAAGTTATGTGCATGTCTAAATGAAGGGAAAAAGAACAAGTTTTTATAAACTAACAATATAATGGCTAAATACAATATTTATTAGGCAGCTAGTAACAATCAAGGTTGCAAGTATATAGTACACTTTACAAATTGAGATTAATTTGAGTTGTATCAAGTCTTGAGTAAGCACTGAGTTAGGATAGGGTACACATAAGTTATGTCACTGAGCTGAGAGGTGAAGCTCATTCAACTGGAACATAGAAGAGTGGTTGTTACCAGATGTAGAGATTTGCCTCAGGTGGATGCCCAATCACCAACAACTGGAAATGATGCTGCAAAGCTTTATCACCTAAATAGTGTTCATTATACCATCCATTAATTACAGTTAATGGAATTAATAATTTAGAAGTCAAGCAGTATAAAATTGGTACATCTCTACCCACTAATATATTGGTTCTAATTATAACAGCATAATAGAGAAATCAGATGTCAAAGCCTGGTAGAGGAAGTTACACAATCTGTGCAATTTTAAATGTTTAAATCATCTGCCATGCAGTAATTCTGATTTAATTAATTACCATGTAAAAGGTTAATGAGTGACCTGTTAGTGTTTACTCGTAGTTTAACTTTATGATTTTAGTGTTTCTTTTGTTGATCAAATACCTGTTTTTATGTTTAAATACTTTGATTTTGTTATCAAAAGTTTAATATATTTTACTCTACCCTTGCTACTAGTTGCATATGTTATTTATTAAAATGCTTTTCTAAATCATCTGATTGTTGCCAAGGGTGCCTTATTCAAGTACAGCTTTACAATTTCATATCTGTGGCACTTCAGCAGGTTTAGGTATAGGGCTTTTCACAACTGCTTGTCCTTCATTATGTTTATTGTATTTAATGAAGCATCTAAATTGCACATGCTGAACTTAGGTACACTAGCATGTAGGGTACACTTCACATCCAAGAACAGGTCTTCTCTCCTTCTCTTTTTCCTTACTTGAATTTTGGCTCCTGTCTTGTATGACTCTTTCTATAGAGGTTCTCTGTTTTGACTGAGTGTGGTCATGCACACTTCCCTTTCCTGATCCCCATTTTCACTTTAACTTTTATTAGGAATAGGCTTGTTCTAGCATTGGAGTCAGGCTGTTAATTACTGTGACATCAGCAAATCCTGGATTTTCATGTCAATGCCACACAAAGGTTACTATTTCATACTGGAAAGAGAAGATAGCCTTAAGAAAAGTTAAAGGTTAATCCACACTCTCATGAAATTATAATTAAGCTTGTAAATTATTCTAAGTAACTTTTCACTATTAATGTTATCTACTTTTGATTACTTCCAAAATTGAGGAGGGGATTTATTAGGTTCATTATTCACATTCCTGATAAAAGTTAGTGTAATGGCTTCATGTGGATGGTGATGATTGCCAGGCACTGGCATTGTACTGCAATGAAATGGCCTATGTGCCTCTTAGAACTTTAAATGCTCATTGTTCTATTCAAAATTCAGTAAGTCATAATCTAACCAATATATTCTAGATTCTCTCAGGGCCCTTGTTTTTCAATTCTAATCAATTCTGTAATTTTGAGCTAAATACTGCTCCAATTTTAACTGATGACGTCATATTGATGTGTGTGATTTTATTATTTATTTTCTAGTGTAGTAGTATGATCTTAAATTTGTTTGTCCCTTGAAATTGTGTGATGTGTGATTGCTCTTTTATTTTGCAAGGGAAACCATGCTTGTGAAAAGTGTAAACAAGCACAGGTAATTATTCTCAATCCTTTGTATAAATACTTGAAGAACACTTTAGTGAGAACACAAATAAACTTTGTCTCACCTAACTGTGCTTAGTTTTTCCTTCTATTAATTATTACTAACCTCTTTTTAGGCAGTATGTTATTCATAATAGATGCTTAAGTTTCCAGCCACAATTTGTGAGTTACTCCTCTGAGTTTAGGGTGACAACAACCTTTATTCCAGTAGGCAGCCCAAATAGTGGACCACATTAAGTTACATGTACAACTATGCTTAGGTAATAAGAACTTTTTATTGATTGTTTGCAACTCAAACATGCACTTAACATCTAACACTGTGATGATAATAAGCCACTGGCTAACATGAATTCATGGCAATTAGATGCTGTTATTATTACATGAGCTGAGAAATAAGAACTAATGAGAAATGTTTTATTGAGCTAGAAATTAACAACTTGAGACACATAGGGTAGCACCTTTTGTGAGTTTGGAATTCTCTTAATGGATACCACTTTGGCATGATGCCATGTGAGTTGGTTGTCATTGGATGTGAGTCCTCATTGTATCTTTACTGTTACTTTGTTAGTAACACCTTTGTTAGTCTGAGGACTCTGTGATTCTACAATATATTATAATGAGATTCATATATATATATATTTATATATATTATGAGTTAACATTTTGTTCTAGACTTGCTTGCATATTCTACTCAAAAGCTATTTATTTAGGTTTTGTCACTTATGGCCACTGTGGGAGATGAGGAAGCAGATTGAGAACCCCATCACAGGGTTGTGGTGGTTGATGTATTTTAATATAACTTCATCATCATTTGGTTCCTTGCTACTCAACAACTTTATTTTGTTACAATATTTTATTGCATTTGAATAACTTTGAGCCACCAATGCTCTTTCTTTTGCTGGAATGTGGGTCACTCTCTACAATGGTAGCCTTTGCAACCTTTGATATTAACTCTTGAGTTTCCCAGTACAGATTGGGTAGCCAGAGCACCCCTGTGATTCTACGCTAAGTGCTTAGTAAAAATAACCTTAACTCAGTGGGTTTCTAATCTCATACAATTCAGGTGAAAGCATTAATAACAATTTTAATAATGAATGACAAGCAGTACAACAGCCCTAGCCATAAACCTAACCTAAGTTAAAGAAAAACAAATCTGCCAAGTCATATAACATCTGGGTGTCCTTTAATTATACAGTTGGAAAGTTAGAAACACATAATTTTCAAATAATAGATAAGTCAAAAATAAAAAGCATAAAGAAATTTGCTGAGAATAATCTGAAGAGAAAATAAATGAAAAATTCACAGATATTTATGCAAATGAAAACCAGTAACTGTAAACAAAACATGCTGTAGGAGAATATGAATAAAGAGCTGACAGGTACAAATCAATCATCTGCAAGAGTTTTACCACACTGTTAAATTAGCAGAAATTCAAACTAATATATATAAGCACCATTGTCACTATGCCAAAATTGCAATTGAAATAAATATGAAATAATAATATTGAAATTGAAATAAACAAAAAATAAAGAATGCTACATCTATGAAGTCCATATGCCACAATACACTGACTACAAGTAAAAATACCAGGCCTATAAATTTGATACTATATAATATCACATCCAAAATGAGTTGCCCTTGAATTTGCTTGAATAACAGTAAAAATATATAAATTAGCTAATATATGCAAAATATTGAACTTGGGTTTAAATATGTTATTGACATTAATAACAAAATTGACACTATATGGTTAAACCTAACAAATACATATATTCAATTTACCTGCAAGACATAATGAGGAAATGTAGTTTAAAAATTAATTCAAGGTAACTAATATATAAGATATAAAGTCATCAAGAATGAGCAGAAAACATTTACATATTTACCAAGACTTTCTTGCTATAAAAGCTAAGGGATTGCATTTCTAGCCTAAATAGGTTTGTATTCCTATAGTTAATATTGGTCTCTTCAAAAGCACATAATACTTATTCAAAAGCTTAAAATCATGTGACTATTGTATTTGCAATGGGGGATTTTCATAAAATTTTGAAGAGTTTTAAATTTTTTTATAAGTTGTACAGGAAATTTTCAAAAAATTTGTTGTCTGTTCTTAAAATTTCCTAGATTTTTTAATATTACTTCTTTTGTTTTAATCTTATTACTGGCTGTGATTGGTTTGACGTCATTACTGACCTCTTAAATACAGAATGTGCCAAAATTTCATGGAAAACACTTACATTAAACATTAATATTTACTTATAGATTTGAGATTTATTTAATTTATAAGTATACTAATCTTAAATAAGTGCTCTAAATTAAGCTTTAGTGAAGCTTTGCAATAATTTTAGTATAGTTATTTGTGAAAAGAACAAAATGTATAAACATTTTATGATTTACCAAACCAGCAAGAATTTTGCTGAATATAAAAAGGCTAGAAATAAATTGAATATTGAATCTGTAAGGCATTCAACAAATTCATAAAGAATGAATATGCAAGCCTTCCAAGTGAACATTCAAAATAGAGATTTCATATATCCAATAATTATGAAAGCAATTGATTTTTGGAAAAACATATATTTAATTAATTGCTATAATTCAACTTCATTTGAATAGGGTGATACTTTTTGTATTGATGAATAGGCATGCACACAAGCAATTGCATTGATGTGCATTGGATTTTTTGTATAAATCTTGATAATAATTTACCATATCATTTTTTGAATCAAATTTTTTTAACAAACATAGGGTATTTCTGTGGATTTATCACATCCTTTTGATTCACAGCTTTAAACCAATAAATTCACAAATTTCTGTTTACTGTAATATTCAAGAACCAAATATTAAGGTTATTTTTATATTGTGTGAATTGTTGGAACAAAGCAGCACTTATATCTCATGTTACTCTAAGAAGTAAATAATCATTATAATATGCTTGGTGATCATTCCAAAATCAGCAAAATAATCTGTGTACTATATAGATGAAAAAAGAATGAATGTTTTCAACCTGAAATGACTTCTGAAAGTGAAAAAAATATAATCTAAGTTGCATTTCAACAACTTGAATGAGTTAGCAATCACATATCTTGGGAAATAAAAATAAATCAATAAAATTCAAATTTGCACCATTTGTAAAAAAAACTCCATTATTTTAAACAAGTTTCTATATTAAAAAATATTACAAATATAAAAACTTGGAATTATTAAAATTTGAAGAAACTCTATCAAACTTGAAATTTTCTTCAAAAAAATATGCATTCTCGAAAATCCTGAATGATTGAAACAATAAAATACATAACACATAAAACTATTATAGTTTTCAGTATTTGTAAGAGGTCAGAAATGACATCATAAAATTGTAACTTGTAATGGGATTAAATCAAAAATGGGTAATATTGTAAAATCTATGTAATTTTAAAAACTGGAAACCATTTTTTCGCTAATTTTGCTAGTGATTATAGAGAAATTAGATATTTTAAAACACTTAAAAATTTCATGAAAATCCCACATTTCTTGTATTTTTTATAAGCTTGAGAAAGTTATTTTAATTAACAGACAATATTTCAAATTTTTTAAGGTTTCCACAGAACTGCACACTTGCAGAAAAAATAGATCACTATATTACTGAAACTAGATAAAAACATAAAATCTTACTGCATTTGAAAATGAAATGATATGTCCTTTTGTAAAATATA
Source organism: Hofstenia miamia (assembly GCA_900660155.1). Lineage (NCBI taxonomy): Eukaryota > Metazoa > Xenacoelomorpha > Acoela > Hofsteniidae > Hofstenia > Hofstenia miamia. The sequence continues at coordinate 631,148 of CABFPE010000077.1, forward strand.
CCTACAATACTATTTTTAAGGTAATGTCACCAAAATAACATATGAAAATGTAAGCATTTTTGTCCTGTTTCAATTTCAAAAGGAGATTTGGGGTTATTTTCTTAGACTGAATTATTTTTATTTTGTTGCATAATAGTTTTCTAGCAGTTTGTAAATCAACAATTTGTGTAATCAAGTTTATTGCACATGCTTAATGCCAAAAGTTTTAATCAGCTTTTAGTTAGTGATGAATGGGACACTTAAAACTGGTTTTACTTTACATTGATGATAAATGTAGTAGTTATAAAATATTTCAGTTAGTTTAGTGAACATAAACTCATTTCGATACTTAGGTAAAATTTTTACTGGTAAATTTGTAAAGGTAATTGGTATAATTTAAGTGTTCAATATATATTTTATTGTTTTCCTTGAAATTCCTTTAAGATTCATGAAGTATGGTGACTTTACAGTTTAGGGCACATTTAGCAGTATTAAGTTGCCAATATATGTAGCTATTTTTGTGATTCAAACAATTATTTTACGTAAAGCTTTCAAAAATTGGTGATATACGATCGTAGACGTTTTCTTGAGTTTGGTGATTGTGCTTGTTTCTTGAGGTGAGATAAATTCAACAATTAAAGGTTTAAAATTAGGCATAGGAATGTTTTTTGTACTAAATTGTGCAGCAAACATTATTCATATCAGACAAGTGCTATGAGAATGGATTTAACTAATGCCTTTAAGGATAATACTGTACGCAGTGCTGGAATATGAGGCTTTGGTGTTTGCAAGATTAATAGACAAGTTCAGTTTTAATAACATTGAAAGCCTAAATATTTTTGCACAAATTGCTCTTTGGGATAAGTCGTTTTTGAGTTACACAATTTGCATTCCAAAATATTGTTGTCATGTTTTTGAATTTCTATATTTTCTGTGGGTTTTTGAGAATTTTCTTGATATGGCTACTATATTGGTCATTCAGAAGATATATGAATTTTTGAATTTCAAAGCTATATTATACAATGGTTTCATCAGAATAAAATTATTGTTGAATGTTTGAACGGGCTCATCCTAATTTTTGAAGAATCCAGCTCTAGCTCTTTAAGAAATAATGGTATGGACTTGAAACACAAACATTCATTGTGTTTTTAGAATCGGTACCATTGTTTTTTAATGACATCAAAATTATGGAAGGCTTATTGGCATTTGCCACCACTGGATAATGACTAGCGTAGTTAAAATGCACTTTATTGTGCTGAAGTGCAAGAAAAGCATAACATAAGTAGTCCTCTACAAATTGCTAGCGTGTCACACTACTGGTTTGTACACATCCCGCATGAATTTTGTGCTACTTGTGTTCTGTCTTCACATTATGTCAGTAATTTCTGATTGGCTGGCTAATTCATGTAGGTCCGACTACACCTTGCAGCACTAGCGTAGCCAGGATTTGCGTTCGGAGGCGGACCATAATTTGTTATATTTCCATATAATTTATCATTATGATAATATATCCTGTAATCTTATTCATATACTTTGTTTATGATTTCGTATTTTGAATTCGTTTAATTTAAAATATAATATTTGAAATTTCATCCATACTAATTCGATTTTTAAGTACATGTATAAATATACTTATGCATAGCAATAGTATTTTTTAAGTACATTATATTCTCGAGTAGTAATGGCGGATTATTATCAGTTGACACTCAGATTTTGTAATATATTAGCTAAAATGGCCAGTAAAAACAATTTGATACAAGGATGACACCATATATATATAGCAGTCTATATAATGAATGAATGCATTGAAAAGGTGAACAAAAGTATAGTGCAATATTCAATAGGATGTTAATGCAATAACATGCAAGTATATGATCATTACACAAAAAATGATTAATACAATTACAAATGCTGTTCATTTGAAAATTATCTTACGATGTTTTTAATTAAATTTTTCGATGGCTGACTCCACATCAATAGGAACTATTCTATGAATAAACATGCGAGCAAGACCAGTTAATCGTTCGTCTGTCATCGTAGTACGAAGGTATGATTTTAAGTACTTCAAAGAAGAAAATGTTCTCTCTGCAGAAGCAGTCGTTATTGGTAGTGCACAATATATATGGAGGTAATCATAAATGGGACAAAGCAGTAGCAGGACAAGAAGAAGCATCGGTGTTGTTCATCCACTTCAACTTCCAACGCTCATACTCTGCCTTGACATCGGTCTTTGTATATGGACAGCATGGTTGATAAAAGTCAATAATATTGCCAATGTCTTCAAATTCATAATGATGCACAAATTTTGGAATCAAAGCACAAATCTTCAAGGCGTTCTTCGAAAACCGATGAATCAAGAAAGGTATAAAAATACTTCGAGTGTAGTACTCTTGTGGAGATGCATTGACATTGGCTCGATGAATTTGTCTCTTATTCGTTCGAGGGAACGTCAACTCTTCTTTTAGCAGACGTTCAGCCTCAGTCGAAATGCCACTAATTATTTCGTCAACACGGCTTCGTTTGTCCTTCAGTAAATCCACACATACCTTCACCTCCTGAACAGCCTTGTACAAATCCTTGTTTGGCTTTTGTAGGAGCTCCGCCAACGGCTTGGTTGTTGATAAGACTTCTTCTAGCAGAAGTAGGCTGATAACAAATTCCGGTCGTAGAAAGGAATTCTGAAGGTTCTCCGCCTTAGATCCGGAGTCCTTCCAAGTGGAAATTTCTTCCAATACCTACAAAAATATGAAAAACTGCATAATGTTTTGAAAGATTGTTAATTATGTTAATATGATTGTATATACATGTATATAGTGTAACAATAGTATTTTTTAAGTACATTATATTCTCGAGTAGTTATGGCGGATTATTATCAGTTTACACTCAGATTTTGTAATATATTAGCTAAAATGGCCAGTAAAAACAATTTGATACAAGAATGACACCATATATATAGTAGTCTATATAATGAATGAATGCATTGAAAAGGTGAACAAAAGTATAGTGCAGTATTCAATATGATGTTATTGGAATACCATGCAAGTATATGATCATTACACAAAAAATGATTAATACAATTACAAATGTTGCTCATTTCAAAATTATCTTACGATGTTTTTCACTAAATTTGTCGATGGCTGACTCCACATCAATAGGAACTCTTCTATGGATACACATACCAGCAAGACCAGTTAATCGTTCATCTGTCATCATAGTACGAAGGTATGATTTTTTAAGTACTTCAAAGAAGAAAATGTTCTCTCTGCAGAAGCAGTCGTTATTGGTAGTGCACAATATATATGGAGGTAATCATAAATGGGATAAATCAGGGATAAAACTCGGGGTTGCAGGGACAAAGCAGTAGCAGGACAAGAAGGAGCATTGGTGTTGTTCATCCACTTCAACTTCCAACGCTCATACTCTGCCTTGATGTCGGTCTTTGATATGGACAGCATGGTTGATAAAAGTCAATTATATTGTCAATGGCTTCAAATTCATAATGATGCACAAATTTTTGGAATAAAGCACAAATCTTCAAAGGCAAGCGATATTTGCTTTGAAAACCGATGAATCAAATCGTTTATTAGCTCATCCAAGAAAGGTATAAAAATACTTTGAGTGTAGTACTCTTGTGGAGAAGATGCATTGACATTGGCTCGATGAATTTGTCTCTTATTCTTCGTCAACACGGCTTCGTTTGTCCTTCAGTAAATCCACACATACCTTCACCTCCTGAACAGCCTTGTACAAATCCTTGTTTGGCTTTTGTAGGAGCTCCGCCAACGGCTTGGTTGTTGATAAGACTTCTTCTAGCAGAAGTAGGCTGATAACAAATTCCGGTCGTAGAAAGGAATTCTGAAGGTTCTCCGCCTTAGATCCGGAGTCCTTCCAAGTGGAAATTTCTTCCAATACCTACAAAAATATGAAAAACTGCATAATGTTTTGAAAGATTGTTAATTATGTTAATATGATTGTATATACATGTATATAGTGTAATAATATCGTGTAATTGTGTGTATATATATATATATATATATATATATAGTCCATAATGTTTTGAAAGATTGTTAATTATGTTTAATATGATTGTATATATATAGTGTATTAAACTCTGAAGAACTCACAATGATGATATATTCATAAAAATCTGCCGTTTCTTCTTATTTCCTGGTGAAGTGTCTTTAATTTGGTTGATAAAATGCGAAAGTCGTTTTGCTGAAAAGTTTATGAAAGTTACAGTCTCCGATATGTTTCCCACATAGTTTCGAATGGCCTGGACGTTCGATGCTTTTGAGATTCAAACAATGCAAACTACAGTGGAAGTAGGTTGCATTTGGGCATTTTTCCTTGATCCCTGATTGAACACCATTGAACTGGCCACTCATCGCACTAGCGCCATCGTGTCCCTGTCCTATCAGATACTTCGTATCGATGCCTAATTTCTCCAGCTCGCCCAAAATAGTCTTTGCGAAGCCCTTGCCTGTCCAGTCTACGACAGATACAAATGTCAGGAAGTCTTCATAGATGTTGAATTCGTGGACATACCTCAAGCATATGTTCATCTGTTTAATTCTGCTGGCGTCAGTTGTTTCGTCGGCAATGGCGGAAAAGAACTTTCCCGTTTTAACACGTTGCAAAAGTTCACTTTGAATATCCGGACTCAAATACATTGAATTTTTGGGGGCTTTCGAAATCTTTGAGACAGCCAAATCACCCGCATCGTACCGAAACCGTAGAAGTGATCGAAAATTACCGTCAAGTTCTCGTGGCTCAATCAAAGTGACCAGAATCCCGATGGCCTCGTAATGTTAACCCATTTCGTCCACATTCAATTATGGTCTTTACAACTGGAATCGATTTTCCTATATTTGTTGCATCCTGCTCGAATCAATTACATTTGTAATTTTCTTCTGGATCGAGTCTTGGTGGTATTTGTTCCTCGAATGTGTGTCCAAATATCCATCCTTACCGAATAATCTAGAATAATTGTTCAATGGCTCAACAGACAATTTGCCAAGCTTCTGACCTTTGTTGTGCCCAACCAGGGTTGACACATTTGTGTTTTTTATAGAAAAACAACGTTTTAAACGTTTAAAACAATGTTTTTTTAAACTATTTGCAACTATAACACAACCCTTTTTTAAAAGTCGTTTTATATAAGCTTGATTATATTGGTGTCTGATACAAACAAAACTTAAAAGTACAGTGTACACAATACTGAAATTCACTCTTTGAAGCTTTTGTCATTCAGGGCTCGCAGACAGAAGGCCAGCTTTGAAACTTTTTCAGGTTCCAATCTGTTTCGCACTTCACTGTGAACAAATCCCATTGAACTAAAAATACGCTCCAAGCCGGAAGACGTTGGTACAATGCTGATCAGTGTTTTGGCCAATTCACTCAATTCTTTTTGAAGGTTTCCAAGCAGCTCCTGGGACTTGAAGAAATTGATTAGTGGACAATGTGGTGAAAGACCGTGCATTTGACGGATAACTTCCTTGCCTCCTCCAATGAACTCCATGAAATGGGGCAATGTAGAACATCTTTCAGATTTCACCCATTCAACTGCTGCATTCCATTCAAACTTGTTGAGGTCTTTACCAAGGTACTTTGGGTGCAGCGCATGAGCAGCAAAAAACACTCCGTCAACAGACATGTCATAGCGATACTCAGCACTAGAAAGCCATTCTCGTCCTTCAGCACCCAATTCCCTGTAGTTATTCAATAATTCTTTCCAAATCTGCAAAGCATCCGCAAGAGTGACATTGTCTCCCTGAACCTTATCTACGGCAATTGCAATGGGTTCCAAAACTTTAGTTCCTTCCTCTACTTGGTGATACAAAGCCAAGTCTGAAATGTACTTCTTCACAGTGTTGCTATTGCCATTCCCAACAGAATCAGGTCCAAAGATTACACAATATCGGCAAATATACTTTCTTTTAACTTAGAGTAAGTCAAATATGGACACCTTTGAAAATGGTCGAATTTCAGGTAGCGATTTTTCTTCTACTCCTTTGCTGAGGCGAGATGAATAGGGGAAATCGAAGGAATGGTCAGGTACGAAGGCATTTTCAAATATATTCAATTTCTCTTCATCCGATATTTCTGTCAACCTTCCAATGCAATACCCGACATCCGTTCCATCGGTCAGGGGAATCTTGGGTATTTCTGTGGTTTCTTCGGAAGCTTGAGGTTGATCATTGCATGAATTCGACCAACAACGTTTTGAAGCAGGCTGGTTTGAAAAGAATTCCAGAATTGAACGATTGCGCTTCATACTAAAAAGAAACAAATAATAGTATGAGTTACAATCGTAAATAATATGGATTACTATTACAAAGCATTTTTTATATACTATATATAGTCGTAATACATATATTCATAAAATATTCAGCATCGTACAGAAAATGTACGATTCAGCATGAAAATATTCTAAGTGTAGAATAGCTGTCGCCCGCTAATTTCGTGATCCAATGCGCCCGACTATATTTAATTAACAAATTTTGTTATGATGAGCGCCATTTCATCGATTCATTGAATCACAAGGTCTCGGGGGAGGGGGGCGCCCGTCCGCCCCCTGGCTACGCTAGTGCTTCGCAGAAATCAATACCTGGAAAACATTTCAATACAGGAAGCTCTGCGTTAAATTGAGTTTTTCGATGGTGAAGGAAGTAAGTCGCTGCAATTGTTGACAGTTTGAAAGCACACTAAAAAAATCGTAAATTGGTAATGACTATAAATCCGAATCTTTCCAGATACATCAAAATCATGATATTCTACATAGACTTTGCAAAGCATAAAAATATAGAAAAAGCCTAGAAATTCTAGGTAAAATATTAAACGGTTGTGTAGTTAGTAAGTAAAGTATAGGAGCGGATTTTGAACCCCTTTGAATTTCACCCTACTAAATCTAAGTGTCCTATTTCCTCCCCCTTGCGGTTCTTTAAGTGTTTCCTTAGTTCTTTTCTTTTTTATTCTACCTCGCTTTCTGCTGTTTCTGAACATATCTATCTTGGTCTTCGTCTATCTGTTTCTTTATATTGGTACTCTCATATCAACTTAAAGCTACATCTGTTTTCTTTGCCATCCAGCGTAACATTGCTTTCTCTCTACCCCTACTGACATAACAAAAATCTCCCTAACTTTCCATTCCATTCGCTATTTTATATTGTGTTCTCTTTGTTGATCTACTCAACGCTCATTTCTCTACTCAGTTGAGCGTTTTTAACATCGTGTTGTTAAGTGGATTTCTCCTTTTCCCACTTACAGATCTGCACTACTTTCACTTAATTTATTAACCCTTGTTCTTCAACTTCAATTTCTTGATGTTTTTTCAACTCTCTTTGCTAGAAAAATATAATCTTGATCCCCTTTTTTACATTCAATTTGCTCCTTTTCACTCTACAGGTTCTTATAATTTTGTTTTCATTACACACGCACCCACAAAATTCTTCCTTCATTCGGATTATTCCTATTTCTCACTATCTGATTACTGCTCATCATTAAAATTTTTTCTTATTTTCTAAATTTAAGTCCTCTCTATGCTGGACTGCTTTTGTTCCTCACTTCAATATAGATAATCCTTGTTCGTTTCCTATATATTGTAAATGCACTATCTGTTCGTATTAATATTTATAGTTTTATTAAGGTACTTTATTTTTTTAATTTTATTGGATTTACCCGCCGTAAAAGTGAATAAGGTCTTGTTGTTGTTGTTATAAACGTCTAATATGAATTTTGTTTTCATCAATGTGACCAGTAGAATTTTACCAGTTTTATTTTGTATGACAAATTCCTCATTAGTTATTAAAAAGGTGTAGCCAAAATTTAATATCTATTGGAGGTATCGTCATAATTTATCACATAATCTCATTTTTGTGCATAACTCCAAACATAAAAATTTTTAAAACAGAACATGAGAAACGTTAGACTGAGTATATTTATTTTTAATTCAATATGTGATATAGGCTAATAAAAAAATTATTGATCTTCTGCATAACAATGATTTACATTAAGATGCAGAAATAAATGTATATAGATACGCCATTTCAGGACTGATTATTTTAGAATATATATATATATATATATATATATATATATATATATAGAGAGAGAGAGAGAGAAAGAGAAATTTGAGGAGAGTTCCAGAGTTAATATATCTTAAGGCTGCAGGTAGGAAAGCTTTTGAGTACCTCTTATCATGAATTTCCTCTAATACGGTTTTCGTTTGTGTTTGGCTTCTTGAAACCTTTATCCTTTTATTCATTGGGTGATACTTGTCATTATATAATTTCATTGTATGTATATGTTTTTTAAACATTTCATTGAAAGTTGCATTTATACATAAAATAAGTTCAAACTTATTTAAATATTTTAATAATAATAATAATCAATGACTTTATTTAGCCGCTGAAGGCATATACAACAAAAAAAATAAATAAAAAACAAGTCAAGTTTTACGGCAGCGAGGACAGTCACAGGAGATGAAATAGGAGCAAATGGAAGAGTAGGCGAAGTTGGGGAAGGGCTCAGCAAAGAGGAAAGCCATCAAAGATTTCTTGAAGCTCGGTGGCGGGGAAAAGAAATCAATCGCTGTTGGAGGGTTGCGAGTCAAGATGTAATTAGCAGCAGTACAAGCACGATTGAAAAACGAGTGAAGGGTGCGATGTTTCTTTGTACGACGAATGGAGAAGGTGACAACATCATCAGAGCGAGTGCAGCAGGAATTAGAGAACTTAATGAAATCAAAAGGATCAAGATCCAATTTGCAAGTCAGTAGGTGCAGCAGGAATTAGAGAACTTAGGCATGGAAGTAGAGTGACAGCGGGAGAGTGGAGAATTTCAGCAGAGCGTCTTTATAGTCCAAAGAGGAGATCCATTTGAAAGCGCGTTTCTGGAAACGTTCCATGGAGTGGAACAAAGCACGAGAAGGCCACCAACAAGGAGACG
>CABFPE010000077.1:649450-660773 GCA_900660155.1 Hofstenia miamia
TATATATATATATATATATATATATATATATCATGTGCAAATGGCGACAAGAATCAAAACTTTGCTAGAATAACTGTTGATACTTGTATTTCGGTCACTTTTTTTATTCCAAATTTGAACTGAGATCGTAATAGCAAAATATTAGTTCTATATGTGGATTTCAGCTTCCACCATGCTTAAAGCAATGTGGGGCTAAGTGCTCTAGGCCTCTTGGCATGAAATGAATCATTTTCAAAAACTATGAGCATTATTTCAGTCATCTGTTAATTTTTTGGCTGGTGTTCTGTTATGTAGTTAAAAATTACATCTTGTTCGTCTAAGAGTTGAGATCGGCTAAGAACATTCGTTAGAGATTCTTCCAACATATCCAAGTTCAGGTTTTTCTATTGTACATGGAAACTTCTAAATAAACCAATTTCAGCCGCACTTGAAGTGCCTAAACGCTTTTTATGCTTACCATCTAGCATTGTTTACAGAATATGATGTAGACATGTAGAGTTTTGCGGATGTCTTCCCTAAACCTACTCAAGAATTACAAAAGCTTCCGTCAAGCGCTCAGCATTAGATGTTGTTATATTATATTCTTGCAATGCATCGCATGCATGCAGCTTGTGTCATGTATTTGCCTGTACCATTTTTAAACTTCAGAACTCCTAAAAGTTTTCTTTCATTTCTGAAGCCAGCGTACGAATTGAAGCTACCTTTCCATTCCCCTGATTGGTAACATGAGAATTCAATCTCAGGGAGTCGCTAAAGCGCGACGACTATCGAAGCAAAGACATTATGAAATAATCATGTGTTTTACCAGTATGAAAAAATGAATTCTGGCCTTACATTTGTAATTGGTTAAAAACTAGAAATTAAAAATTTTAGTATTTAATAGTATAGTATAGTATTTTTAACAATCAATGCTGATGTTGTTAAATTCAAGATAGCAAAGCTTGTCAACTATCATTTGAATAAATATATGAAATTTGTTTACCAAATTGAAAGTTAATAGTTTTAACACAGCTTTTATGAATAGCTATAAAGTGAAATTTTTATACTAAAAAATAAAAGTCATCAAATATTAATCTTAAACTCAGTAGGAAGAGGCTAGTTATGATTCATAAAAAATGTTCTGTAAAAAGGTTTTTCAATCAGAAAATTTACATATTTCCTTCTGCAATATCACATTAACAGAACTCGAGTTAACTCGACCCGGCTCGAAAACTGTAAATGCATAAATTTCGGGTATCAACTTAAAACTTCGTGTACTTGCAGGGCCTTAAATTGAACCTTCTCTAAGAAAGTGTTTCATTAGTTTGCTGCTTTGTAGTCTTCCAATTTATGCTCGTTATGTCGAATATAAATTCTAAATCTTAATGGCAGTCTGTCTAGGCTTAATCGGAATTTTAGTAATTGACCAAAATATTACAGAAAATTTATATTTGCTGAATTACAGAAATTTTTTTTATTTGAATATTTTCTTTCAAAATTGGTGATGCTATAAGCAGAGTGCTTGGCTATCAGGTCGAGTTGTTATCCCTTCAATGTGTTCTATCGAGTACAAATTTGATCAATTGAATTGATGCATATTTTTAAATATGTTTGGCAAAAATGAATATTTTGAAGAAACATTTCCGAATTTTGAGAGAATGCAAAGTCTATCTTAATATCGTCATCGATGTATTTAATGTAATTAATCTTTAATTACGATTCATTGTCATTTTCCTAAAAGTCGTTATATTACGTCATAATTGTTTTAATATAAATAGTATTGTTCAGTAATTATGAAAACTTTAATGATCTTGCGCCATCTCTGAACCTATTTTAAATAGTTCAAGGGGTTACACACAATTCAAAAGTTCAGAGGCAAACCTTTCAACAGTTTATATATATATATATATATATATATATTGCTTTTTTGCTTCAATCTTTTAGTTTGTTCGATTACAAGTTAAACCATCGAAAATGTTTTGCAGTTTTTTTGTATGAATCGCCTCAATAATGATGAGTGGTAGCAAATATTTTAAGAAAATTGTTGTCAAGGTGGATTAATATTTTGTATTTATGCTTGAATTCTGGTATATTTGTTTTGCACATGTATGGTCCTATATATTGATTGACTTCAAAGTTGGAGCAATCCTTCAGTTTAATATAAATTTATTTGCATTTTAATCAGTAGTACTTGAAAACCAGACAAGATTACTTTCCAATAGTTTTTAATTGCGTTCTTCGTACTACATGTATATGCAAAGGCTGGTTCTTTATGATTAAGGTATTATTACATACTTCGTCTGTATATTTTGATTAAAAAATACTTTTCGACAAGTATGAAAATGAAGTTATGCTTTAAAGTTTTATAGTTGTTTAAAGTTTTGCTTTTGATTTAGTTTGAGGATGACATGATAACGAGTAGTAATTGTGGTGAGGAGTATTCCAATATTCTGCATTCGCCACCCAAAAATCGATTTAGTAGATCAGCATCACCGTTTCGTTATGGGTTAGTTGATTTTTATTTTTTTTAAATATCATTTAAATAGTTTTACCAACTAGTTTTTGTTAATTTCCCCATTTTCTCAGATTTTCAACGATAGTTAACTAGCATACAATTAATTAAATTCAAATGCGTTATTATTTCCGTGGCTCTTCGTTTTAACAAATAATGTTTGTTTTTCACGATACAGTGATAACTGTAGAGTCAAAGTGCATGTTCAATTAGTAGGATTCTTGTAACACATTGCAATGATGCTTTTTGCAAAATGACACAGGATCCAATCCTATCCTCACCAAGATTATATGGATTCGTTTCCCGCTCTGCTTCCATGTTTGATGAAATCTCACGCTCATATAGTGAAGATGCTTCTTTCGGATATCTCGAGCATGATAACATCAGGTTTGGTGATTCTAGCAACTCTAGATTTAATCGATAGTATTTCCCTAAAATATATTATAGTTTGAAAACCATTGAAAATAAAATGTGAGTTAAAGAAAATAATGAAATGGTTCTTTTGACAATTGCAACTTATCTTTGGTTTTTTCCTCTTCTTTTTTATGTTTACAATTTCAGATTTTCAAACAGACAGCGAGCTTATTTTGTGTTTTATTAGTTAGCGACTTTCTGCAGTTTTATTTTATTATGCCAATTTAACGTAAATTCCTATTTCACGTTTCGATATGTGATTCATTTACCATTTCTTTGATATGTAAACGTGCCTACTTCCTATAAAATATAAAGTATACTTCAAGTGAGATTTATTCGTGGCCTTGATGAGTGAATATCGGATATGAATGTTTTCTGTAATGTCCTTTCCACGTTAATTTCTGCTCATCATTTGATTCCTTTCTGACAGAAATTCCGACTTTTATTGCTTTTATGCCGAAGCAGCTGCTTATCACATAAAATTATTAAAATCCAATAATTTCATCGCAGCTCACTAATAACCACAATGAATTTTATGTCAATTTAAGCCTGTGATTTCTCGATTATGAAAAATTAAAGCTGTGCAGTAAAGCTTTTAAGGTTTGATAATAGAATAAAAGCATGTTAGCCTTTATGGGAACTTCGTTTAATCGTTTCGAGTGAAAACCGCAATTCTAATATTGTTCTGTGTCTTTCATAAAATTTTATAAGTTAATTTTTTAGGGCAATGTTTGACATATGTTTATTTGAGAGAATGCGGACACTAGACGCATTTGTAAAAATTTGATTTTATGTGTTTGTTTCCTCCGCCAAGGAGGTTATGCTTTTGGTTGCGTTGGTTTGTTTGTTTGTCTGTTAGCAACTTTACGGAAAAAGTAATCGATGGATTGACCTCAAATTTTCACCAGAGGTGCGTCTCCGCCCAAGGGGGAATCCATTAAATCCTGGTTCTGATCCGGGGGACACAAGCTGCGTGACGGGGGTCTGCGCTCTCCGAGTGCTTTTCTAGTTTTGAATGAGAATTGCATTATGGAAAGAGGTTAACACATTCGATCAAACATAACTGCATACTTTGAGACCGCCATTTGGAGTAAACGGTTTAATTGCCTGATTTTTGCTGATTTGCATTTAGGGCCATTTATTTTATTCCCTCCAATTAGACTCGTTTGTCTTTGTATCAAATTTATTTCGTTTTATTAAGATTAGCCCTGTATAATTTTTTTAAATGTTGAAAGTATATCAGCCTGGATAACTTATAAATATGACCGCAAAAATTATTTTTTGATCTAAAGGCCAAAATATGTCGTTATATTGGTTAGCCCTGGTTTATTTAAGATGAAATTGAAGAATGTTTGTTACTTAAATTTGGAGATACCTAAAATTAAAAATAGTTTTTAATGAGCACATATTCGATGCATCAAATGATTTTTTGACAGCTTTCAATTTCGTTGAAGTTACTTAATTACCTCATCCGATTCGCTTACTCTGAATTAAACTAATTATTTTCAAATTGTTTCCTACTTCATCGATGGATTTCAAATGGATGTGTATGCTTAAAAGTATATGCAGTGTTTTGCTTACCGATTCTATACGGTATCCCATACAATATTAGGAACATGGTCATAGAGAGGCATGTAACACCGTATCAGAACTGTTAATATAATTCAGTCGTGAGGCATTTGTTTATCGAATCCCAAGTTTAATTATATAAACATATCTTGATCATTTTTGCTTTTTTAGTTTTTGTAATTGTTATGCCAATAATATTTATTGAACCTTTTAACATATTTTGTCTGCATTTACTCAAACATCTGTGTTACAGACAAAAATTCTAATATCAATAATGGTGCAGACCGAATTAGGATCTATTTAATTAATTTTAATTTGTTATCATTCCCTTCCTATAAGTCCGCCTTTTTCATTAAATAAACATTCCCCTTATATTGATTTTCATGAAGATGCGCATCATGCTGAATATGATTAATTAATAAATAGCCTTTCCAACCCCTGCAGTAAGGCAATGAACAAAACAATATCCATGCTTTCCGTTCAAAACCGCTTGCATTCTAATAATTACTTTTGATGAATATGGGGGTATTGAAACGTGAATGATTCAGCTCTTTATTGACCATGGAGAGGACATTCCTTTCGTATGAGTCTCAGGATTCAGTTGAAAGTAGATTTCATGTTTGTCCGAATTTGGACATTTCGCGCTGTTATTATAGTGAATGTTTATCCAATAAGAATAAGTGATTATCGTCATTTAATAATAATAATAATAATAATAATAATAATAAATTTTATGATTATGTATCTGAAAATAACATTCAGAATATATAGTTTACAAATTTACGAATATGGATATTTCAGGCATCTGTTTGGAAAAATTTTGAGGTTTTGATATTTTTTTGCCAGAATCGTTGGAGGCAAAAGTGGTCTTAATCTCTCTGCAGCGAATTGAGTTATAATATTAATATTCAGCAATGAAAACGTGTAGAATCAACTCGTGTTAGCAGCTTAACTCACAAGTTGTCCCAAAAACAAAACTTTTTATGAGATGCTCTAATTGTAACTGTCCTCTACTTGAAGCGTTGACTATGTTTACATGTGCAATAAATGCGGAGTTACGATTTTTCGTCTGTGTGCACGTTTGCAAAATAGGGACCATTTAAATGTTTGTAACATTTTGGTACATTTATAACCAATAATTAATAATCCAATAAAAAATATTTCAAATAATTTTTTTATCTGTTAAATGATGAACGTTGGTTGACATTTTTATCAGATTTTACACTTTAAACATTTTGAATAGTTATCATTACGCAATGTACAGAGTTCGCCAACAACAATGAATGAAACTATTTAAACAATAATTTAGACTCAGAAAATCAATTTGATGTGAATAGCTACAAAAACGTTCACTTTTATGCACATTTACCACAGCACTGAGTATTGATATTCTTTGCTATTTCTGTCAAAAAACGTATGCCAACTATATATTACAACAAATTAACAGCATGATTACAACCCTCACAACAATTACTAGGTAATAGGCATAGGGATGGAACGAAGCTTCGCCTTTCACCTTGGAATGTCGAAACTTTGAATACTTCAACACCTTCGATGTTCTTCGATTTCGAAGGAAAAACATCAATAAAACGAAGGCTGAAGGTCTAGAAATGCACGTGTACTCGAGGGGTTTTCAACGGAGCTCAGCCCACCCTGCTAAATTCGATTTGGGGACCCAGCTCCTCTTGTTAGTTATATTGCGGTGTTGGTTGTTGGATTTTATTTGTAGATAATTTAAATTTGGTCAAAATTAAACATAAATATATGGAGCTCGGATTTAGAGCCCCCTTGTTAATTATTTAGGAGTACAGCCAGTACCGTACGCACGGGGGGCATGGTGGAATGCCCCCGGCAAGTTTTTAAATTTGATTTTACCAGGTTAATCATATACAAATACTTTTTAAAACGACGAAATTTACATTAATATATGTTTGCAAAATTAAGTTATCTATAGAAAAATATCTATACAGACATTTTCTAAAGAATAATTGCAAAGATTATTAGTTTAGTGTTAAAATTGAAAAACAGTGTTGAATTAGCATTAAGTTTATGTAGTGTTATCAAAATAATTTTATTTAACATCTGTTCTTCACTGCAATGGAATATGTGTTGTTGTTTGTGTCGCTTTTATTCGTTTACTTAGTGTTGAAGAGATATATTTTCAGGGAACGATATTCGCCATGGTAAGTTACTTGCATGTTTATTTGGCACTCGCACTTGGGTATCATCTTCTCGTCAATCATTTACCCCCTGATTTTACTCTAGTTTTTTTAACGTGTACACCAAGCCCAATGTCAGTTGACTTTAATACTATCCATTTATACTTTAAGCTTTGTTTTAATATTTATGTTTTTTTATTATTCCTGTATTTCGACGTGGCTGTTATTAAACCCGCCATTTTATGTTTAACATTGTGGTTCCTTTTGCCATTGTTAATAGAATCTCAACAATTCAGCTTCTATTGTTTATAATCTTTAAATTAAAATTACATTTTACCTAAGACTTTGGGTTGTGCACTTTATTTCTTTGTAATTGAACTACCATAAAATTGTTACTGTAATCATTCTTTTGTTCTTGACTGTAAGTATTTCTTGGAATTCTTGTCACTTATATTTAATGATTACATATGATTTGACTTACAGCTAAAATATATTTCATGCACAAGTGGACATAGTGCTTACATATTTGTATTCTGTACTTACAGTCAGGGATGGCTAAAAATTCATTTAAATTAATTTTCAAAATTCGAATCGTAAAAAACAATTTTAATTGGTACTTTGAAAAATCAATTAATTTTAATTGCTATCATGTAAAATCAATTTATTGCAATTAATTTAAATTAATTGACACATTGACAAATTCTCAATGCAGCCAGAAGTTCTTCATCCCTAAGGCAGTTGCTAAGCTTTAAAAACTTATGAATTTGTAGGTTGATGGGAGCATAGGGTGCGTAGGTTGCACAATGAAAAAAGGTTCCACCACATTTGATGTTGGTTGAATAAATCTGCCACTCCTTTTCAAGTTTTCTCTTTTTCAGCAAATTGGTTGCATAATTCATGGTAGTAGAAATTTCTCAAAGGTGTAATATCATTAATGTTCGCAACATATAGTTTGTGTTTTACGTGAATTAGAAAAAGGAAACCACTATTAGAAAGATGCAGAGATTATGGAAATGGTAACACAGCGCAAAACGTTGATTGACTGCTATTTTCCTAATAATTATTGCTCTATGAAAAAAAATGCACGATGAAAGTGCTGGCAGCCAACAACTATTGGTTAACCTTTGTTTAATATATATATTCAATTGATATCATAGATTTTTAACACTAGGAAGTCCGAGCGGTCAGATTTGCCCACTTTGCATTTGTAATGCCTCGTGTAATGAGAATTTAAATAGAAATACAGCTCATTTTTTTCTTCGGATAATTTTCCTTCATTTTCTTTGCTTTCGTTAGTTTTACTTGAATACGTCAATTCTGACAACTGTATGAATTTAAGATATAGAATCTCCGGACTTTCTAATGTTAAACAACAATTAATTTAAATTAATTGCAAAGTAAAAAATCAATTAATTTAATTCTTTATTCCCAAAATCATTAATATTAATTCTGAATTCTTGAAATCAATTAATTTTTAATTAATTAATTTTTAGGCATCCCTGCTTACAGTTTTCAATGTATTTCTTGTGTTGCAAATTTTGCGCGCAAATTCAAAAATCCATACATAGCAATGGACGCTTTCTTAGACATTTGAAGAGTCCAATATTTATTTATTTGATCAACATTAGATTCATATGCAGGCAGCTTTCCTTTTGCAACAAACAGCCGATTTAAATATTTGGTTTGTTTTTGCATTTGCTCTGTTTCAAATGAAGCGATTATCGAGAGTTTTCATACTTTGTGTAAGCTGGTGACGTTGAAATATCTTGAGGTGTTTTTCGTAGACACGTTTAAATAATTTAAGAAGTTTTATGTTTAAGCCGTTGTTTTTTGCAATCTTGTTTCTTTCTAGGAAGATCATTGGAAATTGAGTTTCGATTAATCAGCAATGAATAGCTGTGTTCGTAAATCTAAAACACATTAAAACCGGAGCTCAACAAGCATTGTTAGTAACTTTTGAACAATCTGTGTTTATGATTTTCGTATCTCAATCATTTGTAATACTTTCCCACGGTTTTTGTATCATGGACGTTTTTTCAATAATATAATTCTATTTAAAACAAAAATATTTATTTAAATTTTACTTTAAGACTTAATTGGAATAGGTTTAGCATTAACCCAAGGCTTAGCTTTAAATTAACAATTTTGCTTTTTAGATGTTTAGTTGCATTTGTGTATTCTAATTGCGTGTCTATCTTTGTGCACATATTTTATGTTGGGTGTATTTTTCTTTTAGTGTTTTCTATTTGTGAATTGTGTATAGATAACAATAACTTAATTTCCTTTAAGCATAAATTTTTATATTATTACAACAGTGTGGATGAATTGTCGAGAATAGTAAAAAAGAATGTTTGACAATTTGTAAAATCATCTTTTTGTTTAAGATGTTGTATTTCAGGAATTAATGTTTATCATAAATAGTCAACCCTATTTTTATTAGGGGGTCCGACATTGCACCCTACTCCCATATCTGAAATAAATTTTTGTTTGCTGAGGACTCACATGAAATTTTCATTGCATGAAATATTTTTATCAATTTTCTGAAAAAACTGTTTCAATATCTTGGCCCAACAAAATTCTATGGAGTTTTTGTCAGAGGATAGTCTAGCATATTTTATACAGAAATGGTTTTGTTTTACATTTAGCTCGTTTTATTCCCCATTGTGCATTGTTTGTTACAATTTTGATAGCGCATGGGGACTAAATATATTGTCCATTACAATTTATATCACATGTAAAAAACAGGACAAAATTGCATCGATGCATTTCATCTGTGTGATCTTATAAGAAATGGCACATTTTACTAATCTATTGTTGAAAAATGCTGATGTCAGGAAAAGTATTTAACCAATATGCAATAATTACGTTAAGAGAAGCTACTTTCCAAATTTCAAAGAGATTGGGTCATTGTTGAAGAAATTAAGTAGGGGTGTGATTTTGCACCCCATACACAATAAACCACGTATGCAAAAAATATTCCAATGAAAACAGGGTGAATAGTCCGAATTACACTAATTACAGCATATAGTAAATCGATGAAAATTTTGAATTTTCTAGCGATTATAACCCTGTTGTAGTGTCAGATGTAATTCACTATTTTTAATAAAATTCTTTTTTGGTAGAAGTGGGAGTTAATATGTAAGGCTTATGAACCCGTTTCTTAAAATATATTAGACGTTGAGACTAATCCTGTTATTTTCATTTGAAAATTATACTAGTATTGTGCTATCTAGCCCTTCAAATTTGTGTTTGAAGTTGTAAATTTCTATTGGTTAATAATTTGTTTAAGTTCATTATAAATTTACACATTTGTTCAAATAGTATCGAAGGTAACTTATTAAATATCAAATCACGTTCTAAATTCTATTTTTATGGAATGTGAGTAATGTCTTGCAACTCTCTGTTAAAATTACTTAATTTCTTGATGCTGTGTTATTATTTTTATACGAATTTAAGGAAACTCTTTTTCTCCAGAATTCCTTCTATTTAACACGCTAATTTAGCAGAAAATTTATAATAGCATTCAGCTCCTACTTCCGCAGTTAGCAAAACCTTTACCAAAATCATAATCCATATAACATTCGAAAGCTGCTGTTTCCTGACAGCTTTTATGTTTAATTATTTCTCCCATTTTTCCATTGAATTTCTTTACATTTTTGTCTACATTTGATCATGATTCAACATCAACCACTACATTGGCCTTTCAGAATTTCCCTATTACTGATTCTTGATAGGATAACAAAAAAATATTATATAATTCGGTAATTCATTTCTATGTTCACAATAAAGTAGAGTTTTTGTAACATTTTTTAAAATTTTGCATCTCACCGTTTTCATAGTATCTTAGGATACCGCCTGTTAATGAATTAATGCTCGCCAAAACGTTTGTTTTGATCATGACTGTCATCATTATAGATGCATTTCTTATTGATAAAATTGATTGGAATTAGTTGCTGAGAACATTAATGATTAATTTTTAATTGTTAATGCAATGAGTGTATTTTAAAAATTCATTGTAAAATATTTCTAAGCCGAATTTACTTTTAAAGCTCATAACGGTACGATTTGGATAAATAGCAATTTTATTTTTTAGACTTTTAGTTGAAATTGTGGACCGGAATTTTTAACTGTAGCTGGCTATAGCTAGTTTCGTTTCCAAACTCTATTATTTGGTTAGAATTACTGATGCTTTTACAACCCGACCATTCTGCTATTATCGTAATGAAAAGATATTTTCTTGGTTTAATCTATCTGCATTTATCACCTTTTTGAGTCTTCACTAATTGTGCGGAATTGATTTGAAGTCAATCTGTGGGTCATGCACATTTTCATGTTATTTAAACTGACGTTCAGATTGAACTGTTTATGAAATATTAACTGAATGAATTCATGAAAAATTGGTTTCAGATCAAAGTTTCATAATCCTGATGCGCATAGACAATTCTTTTTATTACCTGACTATTCATGTTTATACACTAAATTTGAATGGATGCGCTGTATTAATTGAATGACTTAATTGACTTGTGATGCCCAAAGAAGCTCCATTGTTCACAGTTTCAATCAACCTCAATGTCTTTAATGCTAAGGGCAAACCAGATGAATCCAGTCGTTGCCATTCCTGAGTCTTAAGCTGTTTCTTTGTTATTGCGACTGGATTTGCCAGGTGTCATCTCCTGACCCCCCCCCCCCC
>CABFPE010000077.1:672188-691902 GCA_900660155.1 Hofstenia miamia
TATATATATATATATACTCTACTGAACAGATGCTTTTGTGAAATTTATAAACAATGGCATATAATTATTAAACAAATGTCGCGTTGAATTTCAAAGACAGTCATAGTTAACGTTGATGCCAATAGCTTACATTTAGTTCTCGAAATAACTACTCGCTTTCGAATTCTACTGACGACGGTTTGGATTACAATCCAGTTAAAAGAAAAGTCCTTAGAAAGAAGGTTTGCCAATTAATTACTTTAATATTAACGATTTTGTTATATTACATTGTATCATTTTATGAATTTAAATTTCCAATAACCTAATTTTATGACATTCCAGTCCAATAGTATTATTTGTTATATGTATGTGGTCAATTATTCTTTTGTGAAAGCAGAGTATGCATGGCGCAAGGTCAGTTATCAAGATATAAAGTGTTTCAATGCTGCATAAATAAATATATTTGTGGTTGATATGGAAAAAAATCCTTTCAAACTATTTCGATGAATTTCCCATGAAGGACTACTTGAGGCTTACACATTGGTCATTTTTATAATCTACTATTGTAGCTCTTTCCATTTATGATTTAAGCCTCATTAACCAATCACATTTTATTCCTTATTGTTCAATTGAAAATTTTCAGTAGTTTTCAGCATCTATAAAATCGGTTGCTTGTTGTTTAGGATGATTTTATCAAGTTCGCGCATGGCCATTGTAACTCTTCATTCATTTCAATTGATTGTTTTCGACTGAAGCATCCAATTTTTTTTGTTTTTTGGCTTTTGCTTGTAATGTTGAATTATGGCGTTAAAATCTTGATTAATTAGGCACCTCGCAATGTGGACACCACGCCAGGGTGCTCAGTTTAGCAATATTTCAAATATGTCCAACTTAGAGTGGTTTTATTGTATATTCATCGACCTTGATTGTAGGTTCATTGTAGTTTTTATTGGACAGTGGATATCATGTATACTCTTCTACTATGGCTATAGTAATATATCAAGTGGTTTTAGAAATTGTTCTATTTCCTATGAAAGCTTAGACAATAAATTGAGCATCAGCAGAACTTTACTCAAAATACGGCGCAGTGCATTTATGAATCTGTTCTCTAATTATTTTCAGTTATTGACATTTAAGTTGTAAACAATCATCGCTTGCACAACTCTATCTCAATCTATTTAGTCGCGTGATAAATCATCGGTTGGCAGATCGACTTCTCTCAAAGAACAACGTGAGAGCTGGCATGCACGACGTGAAATGCGGTTCAAACATAAGATTCTTTCTGCATCCACTGACGCCCTCAAATCAAACACGGAATTTTCTGTAAATTATGTTTTTATTCTTTACATGCGAATATTATATCATACAAAATAACACACTCAAAATTCGTTATGATTAGTAACAAACGTTGTCAGTTTCAATGCTATGATATTGGCAAAAGGCGAAATTATAGCTTTTTGTTAAACATAATTTACTACACTGCAAAAGTGTAAAAGTTCATCAAAAGTAGTTAATGCTTTCACAATGTTTGTGCTTATTTTTAATGTTTATAGTTTTAACTTTTGTAATTGTAAGCAATTTATATCAATGAAGCTTAGTAACGTGCTATGTCCTAACTATCAATTGATATACGGTGATTTGATGATTAGCAACCATCTAAGTGTTGCGTCTTTCCTTGTAGTTCAATATCCACTGTTTAGTAACAGGTTACACATATTTTGGCTCATTACTTTTTCACTCTTAGTATAGAATTAAAAATACACACATTCGTAGTACACGTTTCACGTAATTACACAACAAGATAAAATCTAATATATATATATATATATATAGTGTGTATTAATTTGTTTATATAATTACTCTCTTCATTGCTGTTGTTAACTTCAATGGCTTCTGCGATTTTTGTTCTTATAATGATGTTAAAATTTTCGATGCTGATGTTGTGAATGTGATTAATAAGTTCTGGTGTTAAATAGCTATTGACGTGCTCTTTGATTCGCGAATGGTTTCACCGATATATGATTTCTTACAATCATCGCAAGTCTATTTATATACTAACGAGGAAGTCAAACCTTTTGATATTTGATCTTTGTTGCGAATAAATTTGATGTTTTCAATGATTCAAATGTTGGTATAATCATAGATATATTTGTAAAAAATCTTGGAAGAGCATTGATACAGAAATATTTGTAAGAAAATGAACAGGGGTTTTTTTACATACCATTGGGTTCTTATTGTGAGTCAAAGTAAAAGTTAAATACAATCAGATGTTTGTGTCAAAGAATTATCAAAATATATCATCTTGTGTGCAAATTACCAATTTTTTCGATCAATTACATGACATGTTTCGTGAAACTGTTATCCACATAATCTCATTAAAAAATTGTAGATCAATGTTTAACGGCCACTAGTCGTGCTAGGAATCATCGTCAGTATAAGAAATGCGGGATATTTTGCAATCAACTGCACTAAAGTAGAAAATATATTTCATGCTTAATAATTCCCAAATTTTTGATGTTATCTTTCATTATTTATTATATATCATATAACCGATTGCTTGAAGAGACAACTGAAAAACTGGAGAGAGTGGTTCATGGTGATCTCCAGCTGGCATCACCAACTTCTTTATCGCTATCGACTTGGGAATTCTTCATAGCTCCTATTTGATCACAGAATCTATTGATACCACAGACTCAATTTTCTTTTATTATTACTAGAAGATCTTTACTGTAAAGTATGAGAGCTTAGGAGCAATTGCTTCGGATGTCAACAAGTTACTANATATACTAACGAGGAAGTCAAACCTTTTGATATTTGATCTTTGTTGCGAATAAATTTGATGTTTTCAATGATTCAAATATTGGTATAATCATAGTATAATTGAATCTAAATTTAAAGGCATTGAATTTCTATGCTATCATAGATATATTTGCTTTATTTCATCATCAAAGAGAAATTGACGACTTTTTTCAGCTTATAAATAATTAGCAGAAATAAAATTTACAAAAAGGCAAGAAAATGAAAAGAAATTGAATTTTTAAATATTACTGTAAAAAATCTTGGAAGAGCATTGATACTGAAATATTTGTAAGAAAATGAACAGGGGTTTTTTTACATACCATTGGGTTCTTATTGTGAGTCAAAGTAAAAGTTAAATACAATCAGATGTTTGTGTCAAAGAATTATCAAAATATATCATCTTGTGTGCAAATTTTTTCGATCAATTACATGACATGTTTCGTGAAACTGTTATCCACATAATCTTATTAAAAAATTGTAGATCAATGTTTAACGGCCACTAGTCGTGCTAGGAATCATCGTCAGTATAAGAAATGCGGGATATTTTGCAATCAACTGCACTAAAGTAGAAAATATATTTCATGCTTAATAATTCCCAAATTTTTGATGTTATCTTTCATTATTTATTATATATCATATAACCGATTGCTTGAAGAGACAACTGAAAAACTGGAGAGAGTGGTTCATGGTGATCTCCAGCTGGCATCACCAACTTCTTTATCGCTATCGACTTGGGAATTCTTCATAGCTCCTATTTGATCACAGAATCTATTGATACCACAGACTCAATTTTCTTTTATTATTACTAGAAGATCTTTACTGTAAAGTATGAGAGCTTAGGAGCAATTGCTTCGGATGTCAACAAGTTACTATTCGGCCAATTTATAATGACAAATGAAAGTGGAAATGTTAATTTAGCCCTTTTGGGCCGTAACCGGGGAGGGGGTAATTATTCCTAAAGTAGTGGTGTAACTTTTTTAATTAGCAATGATGACGTCATCAAAAGCATAATGCCATCACATTTCTGAGCATTGCAAATGTTATGGTGCAGATATGAAGAATTTTTGTGCAAAGTTTCGTTTTAATATCATAATTCAATCCAGAGTTATATAGGGAATTAAATCCTCCCTCCCCAGGCCTTAGGCACTCGAAATTCGACAGAACACGCTTTTTCGTAGTTAGCTGCAATTTACTTAGAAAGTTAATTCAAAAATCGTGTTTTGTCTTAGAAAAGAAATTTTTTACCTTTATATCCACTTATCAAACTAACTAACATTTCAATCTCATCTAAATTTGAAAGTGATGTCTCAGGCGCAACCTCAGAAGCGTAACATTTCCTCAAGGTCGCATTAATCGCTGCATGGAAGAAATGTAGTGGAGAAACCTTTTAATATGTATGTAGTTGTGGACAGAGTACTATAAATGCTCGAGGTCATATCGAATAAATATAGTTTGATTTTAATATTTCTGTTAATCAAATATACATTCTATATAAATTCCTGAAGTGAATTTTCAACATGTATATAATATATGCTAAAGTTCTTTTAGCTATTATAGGTTAATGGTAATGATGGAAAATTGGTTCGTTTTATCTACAGGATAGCACTTGAAAAAAATATTTTTTTATTTTGTTTATTGAGACTTTCGTAACACACCGAGAACTCCAACACAAGATATCTGGGCTCACAATTTGAAGAATGCTTTCCTCTTATATTTTCGTTTAGGAGATGGTTGATTTCCCTTGTTTTTTGAAACGAATATATACGTGTGCGCGTGTTTGTTTTAATTCAATGTACTTGTGGATCTTAATACGCTAAGTGTAGAATTAAGAAAGTGTTTCGCTTCATTTTATATCTTCTATCTTTCTCAATTTGTTTATTTTAAAAGAAAATGTATCGAATAGACGGAATTCGGTTGTTTGTATATCATTATTGTAAATAAAATGTGATCGTTAAGTGAATGCATGCGACGTTCGATTTTTCTAAGCAAGGTATGATCTATCTGCATCATCATCATATTTAAATTGCTGTTTAATTACCCGAAATATTCCTTTTTCTAAAAGCTGTGATTTTACATTTTTAGGGGTACAACAATCTCACTCTATTTTAAGGACTATAAATAAGTTTTGTGTTTTCACGTTTAAGGTCAGCAATTGCTTTTCAGAATAGTTCATATAAGATTATGGTTTTAACGAATATGGTGATTAATTCTGTTTTTATACATTTTTGCTTTTGTAGTATTATCAAAGTTGGTAGTAACTTTTAATAATAAATGGTAACAGCATTAATTCTGCAAATATTGACATTTGTTCATATTGAAGAGTGTATATTCCAATAATCTGTCATTAGACTATAAATTTTTTCTTCTAAAACTCTAATATCAGTAATTGCTTTGTTATTTATTAGCATAATGTACTACCAAACCTTAATTTTTTTTCAAAATTATAGATAGTGGGGCATTTGAATAGCTATAATCTTCATTATAAGAGCAAAGCGTTGTTTTGTTGGTGTTTACAATGATGTAATAAATTAATCCTTCTAATCTTGTTTTTTATTGTTTTTTATAGGGGCTCGTCTGCGTTTGATTAACTGGAAGTGTTTCACATTTGTTCATTAATTCCTATAGGAAATCTTCTGAAGTTTAAATACCAGTACACACCACTTCACAAATATGCAATATTTGTTGCAGAATTTCAAATATTTGATATTTAATTTTTTAATTGTGTTCGAAGCTCGGAAACTTCCACCAGTGGTATGCAACTCCATTGCACATCGAAATATATCACTATAGAGGTATTATAAAAAATCATTTAATTTAAATGTTCATTTGAAAGCAGGTGCGGCACCAGACCCTAACGAATTTGGGGACAATAGAATTTGTAACGGAGGTTGCTAAATCAAATAGAAATCACTAGCAAAGTGTGTTTTTGTAGCGAGTCTTTAGAATATACATCGAAATTTTTTAGTTTAGGCTATTATCTAATTTATGGGGTTTTAATCAATATTTACCCGCTTTTCTGTGAAGCATTTGCTTCGCGATTAACCCATTGAATGAATGCGTTCTTTATATTTAGTGCTAGATGTTTATATAAATCTCCAATAAAATGTTTTCACGAATTTGATATGTTAAGACTATTCTTTGAAAAATTTAACCAAATACAAATGTTTTTCAGCTTCAGTACAAACTACAATGTCAATAGAAATACTATAAAATCAATTGTTTATGACTAGCAAATCATGTCTGCAGTTCTCATTATTGCTCTAGGAAATTCATCTATGTTGGTATTTATCTTTTTAGGATATATCAAAGTGGAATTACAAATGAGTATATTCTCTTTGATTATAATGAATTCTCGACGGTTTCAGAGACTATATTTTGTCTAATCACAATCTCCATTCGCAAGCTTTATGTTGTTTTATCTCATTTTTGGGCATCGCCTCTACTGTATAAGATTTGTTCACTCTTGTGACCTGTTAAAATATGGGCAGCAGGATTGATAGTAATTCCTAACGATTGATAGCATCTACTTTAGCACAAAATTGAGAATTATCATTTCTCACCTATGGAATTGTTTTTTCTATATTTATATCTTTGCAAAGATAGAAGGTTTATCCAATTGTTTTTTGTGGTCACGTCGTATTGTCCAATAGTTATAGATAATACACTTTTGTTGACATTTTTTACGGATAGATACATATTCTAGGGATATATATTTCAGTGCAAATTTGGAACTTCGTTATAGCCTCTTGATAAAATCTTGGTTAAAACATTTGTCCATTTACACAGTGTTGTCAAATATCACATTTTGTAATTTGGATAAAGCAATTAAATATTAGGCAAGATCATGGAGTTGTTATGATGTGCTATTTGTGTTTTTATATGAGTGAAATCGTGGGTGAATTGGTTTTGTAGACAATATTTCTAAAAGATTATTGTATATTGTTTGTTGTTTCGGANCGTTCTTTATATTTAGTGCTAGATGTTTATATAAATCTCCAATAAAATGTTTTCACGAATTTGATATGTTAAGACTATTCTTTGAAAAATTTAACCAAATACAAATGTTTTTCAGCTTCAGTACAAACTACAATGTCAATAGAAATACTATAAAATCAATTGTTTATGACTAGCAAATCATGTCTGCAGTTCTCATTATTGCTCTAGGAAATTCATCTATGTTGGTATTCATCTTTTTAGGATATATCAAAGTGGAATTACAAATGAGTATATTCTCTTTGATTATAATGAATTCTCGACGGTTTCAGAGACTATATTTTGTCTAATCACAATCTCCATTCGCAAGCTTTATGTTGTTTTATCTCATTTTTGGGCATCGCCTCTACTGTATAAGATTTGTTCACTCTTGTGACCTGTTAAAATATGGGCAGCAGGATTGATAGTAATTCCTAACGATTGATAGCATCTACTTTAGCACAAAATTGAGAATTATCATTTCTCACCTATGGAATTGTTTTTTCTATATTTATATCTTTGCAAAGATAGAAGGTTTATCCAATTGTTTTTTGTGGTCACGTCGTATTGTCCAATAGTTATAGATAATACACTTTTGTTGACATTTTTTACGGATAGATACATATTCTAGGGATATATATTTCAGTGCAAATTTGGAACTTCGTTATAGCCTCTTGATAAAATCTTGGTTAAAACATTNATTTTTTATTAAACACAATGTTATGTTCATTATTTCTTAAATTTTTGTGTAGTTTAAATTTATGGCCTGACAATGTCACGTATTGCAATTAAAAATAGATATTTCGTGTGTCTCAATAAACACTCTTAAAAATCAGGATTGAATATATATTTTCGTAATTTCTTAAATTATTAATTCAATAGAAAGCTGTCAATGAAAAGACTTTGATCTCATTATTAAGATAACACAACGGCATCGTTCGCATCAGAAATCCTGCTTTTCCATTTTAACACATTTTAGAGTAGAATATCAATTGGGTGATTGGGACGCAGACTTGCAATATGGACATCATACACTTAAAGATGTTCGCCAATTGCGTTTTCAGAGCATTTCGGCCAGCCACCAGACATTGCAGATTGAAACTAGCTGACTAAGAAATTTTGCAGCTTTTTGAGGATTCACAATACATATATTTTATCTACATTTGACCTACATTAATCACAAAAAGTTTCTGACAAAAAACTTTCGCAAAAAGTTTTCACTGGATTTTCGAAATTTCGGACACAATTTTAAAAATATAATTTTTTGAAAAATGTTGAATAGAGTCTTGAGTATGTCAATACGCGATATTTTTGCATGTCTTATGGTTTTGGACAAAACTATATAATAACACTTCTTACAGATGCCAAGCAGACTCCCAAATCCTTTTCATCAATTTTTTGCAAAATTTCACGAACATTGGCATTTGAGAGAAGGGGTTGGTACAACTTGAAATTATATACAAATGTACAAAATGTATAAATGAATAAAAATTAACAAGACTATGTATAGAAATACATAATCATGAATAAAACCACAGCATAAAATTGAAACCAATTGTAACAAGGTACTGTATTACGCTGTTGATAGTTCACAGTTCAAAACCATTAAAAGGATCTTTAGATTTGCTGGTATTTCGAATGCCTTTATTATGGTATCACGAGAGATTCGCAGATTGTCATACAATCCTGAAGTCCTCCTTGCATGTAATAGCTTAATTATCGAAAGTTTTGAACGCACTTTTATATCATATTAACTAACTTCTTTATTGTATTTATTAGCAATTTTTCGAGAATACCAATTCATCACTCGACCTTTAGTTCCTTGTTCTTATAAAACATTGCTCTGACCAATCTAAACACAATTCAATATATCAACCATTTTCTATTAACACTTTTTTGTTTGCCCGAATCATGACAGCTGATACAGGAACTCCATTAAGACCAAAACGCTACCCAAGTTCAGGTTGTAACAAAGTGGAAATATTGTTTCTTCTTAGTTATTTTAGTTACTTCACAATTTTCATCCTCTTTTCTTTCTCCTTAATATAGGCTTTTTTGAAATCATGTTATGTCTGTATTTTCAATCCAAGATACTTCAACTCCAATTGCCTTACTGTCACATTGTCATTTGCATCTTTGATTGTAGGTTTACTCTGAAGTTTCCTTTTATGTTTGGTATGATTTATATCGATCGTCTAAGTCATGCAGTGAGTGTATTTGTACAAATGAACTTTTTTTCCATGGTGAAATCCGAACGGACCTGATTATAGTATCATTGAGAATTTCCAACGATGTATTACTCGATGGATATTAGGATAAAGTGCGACCTATTATAAGAGTCGATTTAAACCTTACGATACATTTATAGATGTTACATTCTCAATTATCAATGGAGTGAGGCGACATTTTCAAACATTACGTCTATTAACTCTGCTTTATTCAGGACAATCATGTATAAATACACTCATTGATATATCTTCTACTAATTCTGTCGAAATTTCGACTTTCGATTTCGTTTATACTATGTTCTAGCATTTTCTGGAATTTTATTAAAGTATTACATTTAGATTCATGAGAGAATCATTCAAATTTTTGGCACATCAAAGTCGGATGATGAACTCAATAAATTGTCTGATGGTAAGTTGCATTTAATATTAATACTATAGCATATTCTAACGTAGTTTTAAATCGTCATTCTAACCATGTAGTTATCAAATATTTGTTGTTGTTTTTAACGTACATAAATTTCCAATCAGTGTTGAGTTTCCCGCGGTTGTTTAATTGTAACGTTGATTTTTGCAAGATACCTTATCTGTTGATGAAATTGATGAAGGTATTGGTCGATCAAGTACAAGCGACGGTAAGACAGCATGTTTGTGCATGTCAGTTGTTCGTAGAATTCTATTTGTCATGTGCAATTTTACTAACATTTATTGCAATCTCCATTTTCTTTTAGTTGTTTTTTAAGCACAAATCTAGTGTGCTATTGGTTATACTCATTTAATGTCGAATTTATCATCTTTTGCTTCATTGTATTTTACTAGCTAATAGAAAACAAACTCTTAATGTGCTTTTGTTTAGTTCTTGAATTTTAACAAACATTTCGCTTTTACTTACTGTTTCTCATATGATATCTTATTTTAAACTTTAGAATTTACTCATGTTTTAGGTTGTGAATCGGTGAAGCCTTCAGATGAAGCAGATGCTGTATTTGCTTCTCACAACGATCAAAGTACTCCACTTTTCGAAAGAATATTCATCATTGAATTAGGTAACATTGATTTTTGAAATGTGAAGAATTCTAAAAAAACTGAATTTATGTGTGTGAGGTTTACATGTACACATGTACAATATATTTCATAAAGTTGGTATCATCTTTGAAGTTGCACATGTTAAATGTACCCTGTTTACTGTATTTTAAATTATTGTTCACATTAATTTTTATTTTGGGCTTTAATTTATGCAAAACTTTGATTAATAATAATTAAGGAAATGTTTCTATGAATGTCTATTACAATATAGCATTCCTTTTTCAACTACTGCTTGCAAATGGGCAAAATGCCACTTCACACAATTGATCTTGAGTGAACTTATGTAAATTTTTTTCATTCGGATTATGCATGAGTTAAGAATTTTAAAATATTTTTTATTTATTTTTACATTTAGTCCAAGACCATAAGACTAATGGATGGAAACCTGAAATCCATTTCGAATTCCCTCCAAATCCCGAACGGCTTCCTTATCATCCACCAGCTCTTGCCAATGTGCCACATTTCTGCTTCCCTGATGCAGAAACATTCGATCCTAAGAAGACTGTCAAATTAGAGTAAGAGTTTATTCCTCTGTCAATGCTCGATAATTGTTTGAAGTTCACTTTTTAATATATTAAATTCCATAAAGAGACAGAATCTTGTTCAAAGTACTTCAATTTTGGACATTAGTAGTACTTGGTTTTGTCTTTATAGTTTTCGAAAAAAGAAGTTTTACCTTAGAGAAATATATTATTAGTTACATTATTTCAATTGAAACATACATTTTTGCAACTGTATGATAATATACAATTTTATTTTGTTTAGTGACGCTTACTCCTTCATTCTTACGTCTGAAAATGGCGAACAATCATATGGCTACTGTCAGCGTTTTATCGTAAGATTTGTCACCCATAAACCAGTTTTTACTAATGAGCTATTTAGAACTCTAAGACCTCATTACCTCAAACCTATTGCATCGTTAGTAAATTGGGTTGTTTTGGTTTATTCAGCAACGTAAGTTACTATTTACTTTTTAGTTATTGTCAACAGTACAATTTTGAGCATGCTGAAAGAGTATTAAACCTGAATAGAGATGTGGATGGAATATACATAGTGCAGCAATGATTACTGCTAGAAATTAGTCCAAAACCTTAAGTCTAATGCATGCAAACCTGATATCCATTTCTAAATGCCTCCTAATCGCGAGAGGCTCCCTTATGCCTATGTGGTACACTTTTACTTCCTCATTGCAAAAACATTCGATCCCAAGAATTCCTCTATATAATGCTAGTTAAGTGTTTGTAGTTTGCTTTTAAAATGATCAACTGTAAGAAATAAAGTGACACGACAACAATTTGATAGCAGGGTGTGAGAAGTTAACGTACAACGGATATAAGTTTTGTCATATCAGCATATGGTATCCTGAAAATTGATTAGGCCGAATCGGTTAGACGTAGGAGATAATTGGCCTCAGCAAGGTGATTAGATAATTGACAAAAATAGTAGTGATATGAAATAAGAAAGCATGTGAATAGTGATACATAAACGTGTATAGTGCATATATGTGGATTTAGTAAATCTTTACATGTGTGCATTTTTTTGTATATGGAGAACTAGTGTATTTTGTGTATCCTGTATTTTGACAAGGTTTTACAGTTTTGTGTATTTTTGTGCACTGGTACATCATCTTACACTTATTCATCCCCAATAGAAAATTTTGATTAATTCAATGAAACCCAAAAGCTGTTATATTGAATCAAGTTACTGTTAACCCTACTCTGCATGAGCGGCTTGATGTACGTTAAGTACATTGAGTGCGGTCAGATTACTCTATCGGCATTTTTAATATTTTTGCAAAAAAAATAAATATTTTCTGATAACCATAAACATTTTTCGAAAGCCAAATGTAGTAGATTTTCGAATATTGATCACTCGGGGTTTCACTTTCTTCAAAATTTGGCATTTTGAATTTGAGGATTTTTCAAGTGATTGAAAACATTTGATCGAGTGTTTGAAATGAACTAAGTTTTCAGAGTTACTGTATTAATAAATTGGGTTCTCTAAAACTCGCGACGGACAACATGCCTACCTTAATATTTCACAGTAACAAAAATGAACCAAGACCTGAAGTTTGTCCACACAATTCATAATAGAATTAAGGTGTGATTTTCAATATTGTCTATTGAAAATATTAAAGTAGCGTTTTTTAACAAAAAAACGTAATTGATTAAAAAGTTGAATTGTTTTTTAATTAAATGTTATTCGTAGTACATAATTTTTTCATGTGTCGCAGTTTCTCCTCTACCCTTAAATCAACCTTTCTTTACAATTTAAGCAGTAAGAGTTAATATGCTGAGTAAAAAATGTTCTCTGTAACCAAAATTCATTCTGCCACTCTCAAATATTAGAGCATTTGCAGTAAGCAAGCAGTAAAAGAGGTGCTCTGACTAAAATCACTAAAGTGTGGAAGAGCAACACTACAGAAGGGTGAAAAATAGTGTGAATATACAGTTTTCTCATTTGAAAAGTATACAGTAAATAGAGGGCTGTAATTTATAGTATTTATTTAGTTGGTATACATGATAAACATCATAAGCTTGTCTTCCTTTGTCAATGCTGTATTATATTTTGTAGATCCAAATGTCACTTAATAATAACCAATTATTGTACGAGCGAATCCGAGTGAATTATAATTCAAGTGCATTTATTTAAATTAAATTTCGTCATTACTTCTAATGCATGTTCTCACCTTTGGCGCCGTGTCATTATCAATTTCTATTATTGTAATATTCATTACCGAGGCATTTATCTCTTTGGTTTAAGACTTGTATCTATATCCAAAAATAATTCTTAGATAATTGCCATTTATTTTACTTTCACTTCTTATCAACCTCTGATTATTGAATAGGTACTAAATTAAAATGTTGCAAAAAGTTTTATTTTATCATAGTGAACGTTGTTACCTGTGAAAATTTCGCCTTCTCTTGTGATGAATTTGTATTGCGATGCTACATGTAGAGACCTGTGGGACACAATTTTTGTCATCGTTTCGGTTCATTCTTGTGAGGTTCGGGTCTGGTTTTTAAATTTATTTTTTTTTATTCCATACTGAGATTAAAATTGCTTGTTATTCATATAATTTACTTTGTTTTACAAAGATAACAAAACTTTTCAGTGGAGGGAATATTTTGTTTAATAAAGATTTAATGTTATAAAAGAACTACCATCTCTTCAGGTTTTTAGTGCTTTTCTCTTTTATATTTCCCCCTCAGAAAACTCTAAAGATCTACGCCCATCATTTGTTGGCTTGAAGATTGTAACCCATAGAATCAAGGTTTTCGATAGTTTAAAAATTGTATGTAAAAATTATCTTTCAAAATTAATGACCTTATTTGGCTTTGTGATTGACATCAGTCGTAGCATTTAATAGTCTACTATATATCAATAGCGCTGATGTTAAAGTCTACGCATTAAACACTGTGTCGCAACTGTCGGTTGACTCTTGAGTGAAAATGGAAGCAAAACTTAATTAATAATGTGTTTCACTAACGAATAATGGCGAATGAACGGCCTTAGTTTGGGGATTCTATATGAATTTGTATATATGTATATGTGCCTTTCGAAAGGATCATGAAAATCGTCATCGGAATGTGTTAATTTTTTGATGATCAAAAATTGTATACAGGATATGAAAACATTACAAAATGTTGTATAGGTCATGGGGGTGCTGATAGTTCTGCAATTGGATACCAAAGTATTCAATCTCTTAAATAATCGGATAAACACCATCTGCACGTTGACAGCAATAGTCTCACTGCAATAGACCATCCTTGCGTTTTACATTTTGAACATAGTAGGCATAAAATTATAAATAAACATTAATTCAAAACTTGAAGTAACGTTTATTTATATTCTCTCTACAAATTACAAACTTACTGAATGTGATTAAATGCTTCAAGTTTCGTGTCACTAATAAAAAAGTGTTCGATCTTTGGATGTCTATAGTACAGTTTTTAGTTATATACGCTAATTCCAAGAACATTGCAGAATAAAAAGTGTACATTCTAGAAGATATAACATATTTTACATAGAAGATACCCATCGATGGGAATTCTGTATATGTGCTTAATTCTATCAAGTTTCTCGAAATTTTTGGTTAAACGAGATATTGAAACTATCGATAAAAAATCAAGGTATCGTATACCACATCAAAATTGAAAAACTTTCATGACTGCAATAATTTTTATTGTGTTCTTCATTAAACAAAGATGAAACCTTGTCAATCTTAGGTATTATTTAAACGTAGGATATAATGCGGGAAGTTTTTTAGCTTGCAATAGTGGGAACATCAGTGTTGGTACTGGGTCTGGTTGGGTTAATCCAGTTAGATAAATCTTGTACTGTGGCAAATTCTGGGTCTAAATTATTTTCAAAGTTGCGTCACCAGGTTTCTTCATATATCATAATTATCGTCGAAATTGATCTATGTATGTTTTTAAGTAAACACTCATCGTTACATATAATTCCTCTGTTGTGATAGAATGCAAAAGAAAACGAGTTTCTTAATCTGTCATGTGTAGTTCGTCAATTCTTGGTTATTCAAGCTTCGAAAGCTGAAAGCAAGCGTAACTTTTTGGTTGCTGGCCACGCCACGCAAAAGAGGGACTGTGTTCGAGTCCATCTAGACGTGCTTGAAGCTCAAATCATTGTTGCAATTAACCTCCGTCACTAGGGTTTTTTGTCGCAGGCCATTTTTGGTTTTATATTTAGGCTTTGATTATTTAAAAATATATTTGACCCTAAATTTAGTTAGTTTTGACGTAATAGTTAATACATAATAAAATATTAAAAAATGAGTAAATTACGCAATAAATATATGGCAAAATTATATAACTGGGGCTGGGTTGTGTCAAATAATTGTTGAAATAAAATTCGGGTCAAAACTGAAGCACTATGTAAAAATTCTGGGTGGCACTGGGCTTGTGTCCGAAAATACTGAAACAGTACCAACTCTAATGGTCATATCAATTAATAATTTTATTAATAAACACTTTGAAAAATTCGACAATAAATTATCTGGATCTCTCGCTATTTGAAAAAATAATTTTTATTGAGTTGAAATTTTGTTGATGTTTATCGACTGAGTTATTTTCATTGAAATTGACAAATTCCTGGAATTAGTAACGCCTAATATAGGTATCTTTTTCATTTTTAGGCGAAACAAATTTCCATCAAATTTATTTTAAAGTAAATTTTTCACTATCCGAATCGTCGAATTAGAATTAAAGATTTTTTATTTACCATTTCTCCTCGTTCCCATCAAAAATTGAAACGTGATACATCTATACTACTTTTGAGCATTTTTCAATGTTTATATATAATTTACATTGTCACTGTTACGACGCCATCAAAAGTTTGTGCAGCATATTGAGATAGTATCATTAAAATATTCTTTAAAAGATTCATGTTCCCGCCAATCTCATAGAACGAATAATATACGCAAGGGATGTGTGCGTTGTTTACCATTATGACAGTGTTTCTACAATGATATATTAGTTTTATGAATTTCAAAATAATTTTTAGAGCAAGTCAACATTGAAATAAAAACTGTCTTAAACGCTTTAACAAAATTGATTTACCGATTTAGATCAAGAAATGTGAATGATAAACAAAAATGTCTTACTTATATTTTTCTATATTTCATGAAGTAACGTATTACTTGGAAAAATGTCCTGGACGAACGTTAAAAAAATTAGATGCTGATTTCCACAGGATTTTGCTATTTTATTACATGGAGAATGTATTATACTTTTCTAGAATTGACTTTCTCTTTGGATTTTCCACATCCAAAATTTAAAATATCTACAGACGTAGACTTTTACCATGACTTGCTTAGTAATGGTACATTTTTAGGCATGTAAAATCGTTTGGGGTGCCTTTTTAACACTTTTTTCATTTCGAATTCTTATGGGGGAACAACTAAAATTTTTGGGTCTTCGAAATTTTTCAGTTTATGCCTTTTGCACAATGCCTCTCGTTTATAAGTGCGTAATTCGAAAAACTGTTGATTAATCGAGTTAATAAATTTCTATCAGAAGGAAATTCTTTAGGTGTTAAAATTTGCAGATAATCAACACTAGTTTTATTGGAATTTGTAATGGCCTAATCCAATTTGCCGATATCACTATTTGTCACATTTTCATACCAAATATCCGTTAAAATTCGAGAAACTCTATTTAGTTGGTTAAGCAGATGTATGACAAGCTGCAGCAACAGCGGAGTGATGTATATCGTCTGTGTTCGACTTTGCGGGAAGCGAAGGTTCCTCTTCCGGTTGGTAGTTGTGCTCATTTTCTAATTAAAATTCTCTTGTATAGGGTGAAACCGTAACCGTTCTCCTAAGAGACTGGTGCAATTCGTCACATGAACAAATATTCCTTGAAAGAGCTAAAGATCCGCGTCTGGAGCATGTAAGTGAAGAGTTCTTTGTAGGCGAAATCCTCTAAACTATTCTATAAGTAAAACTACAAGTTATTTTATTTTGTAGATGTGAAAAGATGCTGGAAAAGACTGTTCTATTTCTAATTGTTTATTTCATCGTTGTGTATTTGCTTATTAGTAGGATTGGGCGATTATTAAATTTTTACAATCGATCAATTTTAGATTTGTTTGTCACTTAAAAACCAAATTTTGATGTTAATGACAGACAATTCCTCATTGATGCAAATATCTAATGTTTTTCTGTCTTAATGACGTAGATATTCAGTCCTTGAGCGCCCCTTTCTGTACATTATTGTTGCTTACGGGCATTATATTTTAGGTAAATTTTATGTCGTTGTTGTTAAATATGGCCCCAAAAAACATCATAGCTGTTTTCTCGTCGTTGCTTCTTGAAAGACGTGTTATCTTGTGTTCCAATAGATTAAGGTAATCTATTTTATCAAATATATTCATAGTGTTTAGACCCTTGTGGGATAATTACTGATGCTCTTGTACCTGGTCCCGCGTTGTTGGGAACAAACAATACAATCTTTTCATATCGGGGTCACATCGATCGGGACCAGTCGACGTTAAAGTAAAAAGCTTAGTTAAATATTTCCTCTTGATTTCTAAAGTTATTTTTATGCGCCTTGGTTTTATGTGACTGACTATTTGANGCTAGAGGCCAATGGAGTTTCACGGAAATGGGTTGAGTTTCTAGAGAGGGAGATGGGAAAGTGGCAGACTGAGATAG
The DNA here is from genome assembly GCA_900660155.1 of Hofstenia miamia. Lineage (NCBI taxonomy): Eukaryota > Metazoa > Xenacoelomorpha > Acoela > Hofsteniidae > Hofstenia > Hofstenia miamia. Next base: position 689,424 of record CABFPE010000077.1, read on the forward strand.
ACGGGCACAGGTTGAGGTTTGGGCGAGGCATATTCCAGGGAGACAGCTTAGCACCACTACTGTTTGTAGTTAGCTTAATCCCTATCACAGAAAAGTTAAAGGAGACAGGCATAGGGTATATGTTGGAGAAGAATGGTAGAGCAGTGAGTCACCTGTGGTACATGGATGACCTGAATATGTATGCTAGTTCAAGGAAGATGTTGAAGAAGCAAGTGGAGACATTGGAGAAAGCAAGCAGAGATTCTGTGTTGAAATTTGGATTAGGAAAGGGTGCGACACTGACAATGACCAGAGGCAAGTGCACAGATGGAGATGGTTTGAGGACGAGCAGTGGGAATAAGATTTTGGGAACAAACAATACAATCTTTTCATATCGGGGTCACATCGATCGGGACCAGTCGACGTTAAAGTAAAAAGCTTAGTTAAATATTTCCTCTTGATTTCTAAAGTTATTTTTATGCGCCTTGGTTTTATGTGACTGACTATTTGATTAAAAGTTCTCCGTTGATTGCTGTATGCAACAAAGCATTAGGGATGGGACATATCTATAGTCTTGAGTTTTTTCGTACTCTGTTTTTGAAGCCGATTGTTCTTAATCAAATTCTGGAATTTTTCAGTTTGAATTTTGCGATGCCAAGTAAAGTGAGCTTCTCATATATATAATCGGGCAAATATAAAGTGCTTTCGTCTTGTGAGGTTTTGGTCGAACCTGTTCTTAAAAGCATGGATTTTATTGCAATTAATGAAATCCATTTATATCAACTTCAAAGTATCGATGTTAGTGCCTGGCCGGTTTAGAAAATATTGGATTTCGTATTTCCAAATTTTCCTCAGCTATGATTATTGTTTTTTGAATTCTTGTAGCGTAAACAGTTTTATATTTGTTTCAAATGTGTGCGGTTACTTTACGTTCTTCAAAAACAACAATCAACTAAAATAATATCTGGTTTGATTTCACAATATTTCAGAATTTTTTCTGTTTCGCTGAAGAACTAACTAAATTTGTCATCTGTAAGGTAACTAAAAGGGTGATAAGTGCGATGTGGGCTAATAGGGAATATTTCAGGGCTTACGGGCCGATGCTGAAGAATAAAACTCCGATATCAGCTCAGTTTGAGAGATCAATCAGGAAACTAGGATTCTTATTGACAAAATACACAAACTTCCGACCAGTGCGCGGATTTGGTTGCATTTCCAACTTTTCACGCAATAACGCAATTTTTGACAAAATCTTCCGAAAACGCAACTTTTATCACCAGCGAGAATTTCGGCAAAATTTCTGCATTTTAATTAGACCATATAAAGCAGAGAATTCACCTTTATGTGAAACTCATGAGCAATTGCAAGGACGGAATATGCTTGTAAATCGCTTCAACTTATTCGAACAACAGTAATATACTATAAAAACTTCACCTTGTATGAACGAACCACTGGTTTAACAGTTAGAACCTGTTTACATTTTTACTACGTGAACACAGTTTGGTGTACTTTTTCTACCCCACAGATATTATTGAACATTGCAACAAGGCTATGGCTTAAATAAGTCTAAGAAAGATGTGTGTGTTGCACAAAAGAGTGTCTTTACCTGGCCAGGTAGTATATCATCGCTAATATTCCACTTTGCTAGTTCCTTTTGAGGGCGGACCATTACCATCCCCGGCAATCTTCGCTATCATAAGCGACTAACACAGTTTACGTAGTCATGACCAAAGTTTCAAGCTGGCCAGGATGTCAAGAGCAGAATGCAGTCCTACCCGACCCCGATGGTCCACGGACTGGATGAGACTGAAAAAAATATTTATGCGGGTTGTAGGCCGGGCCAAAAATAAATGAGCTCCAGGCTGAAGTGCGGGCCATAAATTTTTCAAGTTTCCCAAAACTATACTTTAATTAATTTTCATTTATATTATCCCTTTATTCTGCAGCTTGTATTCAACAAACTACTTAAGGCTATTAATAGTTTTGTGTTGATTTTGTTGTTGTTCCATAAAATTTCTGCTTCGGGATTTACCAAAAACTACCGTTACTTTCAAACCTTTGGTATGGAAAAGAAATGTCTACAAATGAATGTAGATTATAAGCAAAATAAGCATAATCTTAAAATTATAATAATTATTATTATTATTATTATTATTATTATAATTATTATTATTATTATTATTATTATTATTATTATTATTATTATTATTATAATCTGTGATTCAAGTAGGCTGGCATGTTACTTAGAACAGAACAGGTTGATACCAGAAGAGCAGAAGGGATGTAGGACAAAGACGAGAGGATACAAAGATCAGTTGTTAATAGATCAGGCAGTAGTGGAGAATTGTAGAAGAAGGAAGACAAACTTAGCAATGGCATGGATAGACTACAGGAAGGCGTATGACAGCATATCGCATAGGTGGGTATTGAGGCCGCTAGAGGCCAATGGAGTTTCACGGAAATGGGTTGAGTTTCTAGAGAGGGAGATGGGAAAGTAGCA